>JAJOOH010001257.1:0-29059 GCA_029582605.1 Solanum gracilifrons | reverse complement strand
TTCAGGTCCTATACCTTTGGCCGGGAATAGGATGCTCTGGCAGCGTGAGGTTGATCGCTGTATCATCACTATAGCTCTTATGTGATGGTTGTCGGTTAGAGAAACTCCCACAGCAGTTATTGTATTTTCATACACAGAAAGTATTGTATTTTTTATACATCAGTTCATTTGTATTTACTATATACATCTCAGGCTTATTGTATCTTTGCATACACACAGAGTTTATAGCATGTTTTAAACAGTCTTTCTTTATATCGCACTTGTTTTAAATTGCCTTATATTGAAAGAAGTCAGTCAGGTTGAGTTGAGTTGAGCCAGGTAAGCTATCCAGTTTCTTCCAGATCTCCAGATCTCCTGCTAGCCTTTGTTGCTTAGTTCCAGCTCGCATACTCGTACATTCCATGTACTGATGCCAGTTGGCTTGCATCTTATTATGATGCAGATACAGGTACCCCGGATCAGCATCTTGCACGTCGTTGATCCAGCTGAGCACTCCAGAGTCTGTGGTGAGCCTCCTTGCATTCCGGAGGACTCAATTATTTTGTGTACTTAGTTTTGTTCTATTAGGATGTTGCGGGGTATGTCCCCACATCCATCTCAGTATATTAGGGGCTTTATAGACAGTCAGTCAGTCAGTAGTTTTGAGTCTCTCATCCATGTATATGTATGTATATGTAAATATTCTATTTTAAGACTCGAGTTGCCTTTTGGGCCATATTTTTATCAGTTAAGTTGTTTATGTCTTTGCATGGCATTGAGTTATTCTATTAAGTCAGGTTTCCGCTGAGTTAAGAAAGCCAGGCCAAGGGTTCGCTTGGGGCCAGCAATGGTCTCCGAGTGCCGGTCTCGCCCAAGGTGTAGGCTCGGGGCGTGACAAGCTTCTTGTTCAATACCATTATCTTCTCTTCATTTTCATTCAATTGAAATTTCAAAGAATCCCTTTCTACTTCAAGCTCTTTCACTTTTCTCTTTAGTCGATCAATCAGATTTTGACCATCTATGAATCTATTCATTAAGGATGATTCATCAGCATTTTCAAGTAACAGATCAATCCATCTAAAATAACCACATCCACCATTTTCCTACAAACCACATAATAGTAATAAATATACAAACATGTTGATTTTTCAAATAATACAATAACAGTAGTTTTAATTCGAATAATTACAAACCTTTGATGCTTTGCATCTAAAAAATCGACGACCTAGGTTCAATGGAGTCCTCAAAGTTTTCAGTCGACAATTATAACCACACTTACATACATCGACTTCCTCAATATTCATTGAACTTTGCGACATTTGATAAAAGAAAATGGCTTGATTTAGAAGAGAGAAACGTTGGATATTTAGAGAAAAAGGAGAGAATTGGGGATTTAGGATTCTAAAATGGATTTGGGGAAGAAGAATTGGGGATTTTATATCCAAGTTAAAATTTTAACGTTGGATGTCTTAAATGCAGGGTAAAAAAAGGGAGAAAAAACAATTCATGTGCCCCATTTGCGTGAATCACAAATGATTTGCAATGTAGGCAAACAATGCTTAGACAATTCAAATCTGGGGTGGTAGAGGTGTTGAATAGGTATAGGTGTAGTTGAGGTGTCTAAATGAATAATGAGGACAACTTTGAGGGGCCTGAGATGACTTTGGCCTTTGGATTAAAAATGAGTATGTCTATGACTCTATGCTATGTGTATCGATCTAGGACAATAAAAGAACTTGGAGACTGTCACATCCTGTGTTTTCTTCGATTTCTTTTTTGATATTCATAGCTGAAACCCCAAGACAGTCGGCGTAGTCATACAGTTTAATAAGTCGCAGTGTTGGAATATCTGTAAAGCTTGGAGGGATTTCTTTGTAGAAGTAACCATTTCTTATAGACAACACTTCAAGCACGTGAAATGATTCCTCTGAAGCTTTCCATTCTTCCATCCTCACAAAGTGTAATGCCAAGTATTTGAGTAAGGGAACTCCACATTTGTGACGTCCCAACAATTGTGCTTTATGATCCTCGAAGGAAATCCCCCCTCTAAAGTGAGACTTTGAAGCTTCTTCAATCTTGCAATGTTTAAATCGTTTCTTTCGTTAAGAAACAACTGCCAATGCACAAATGCCTAAGATTTGAAGGGAAGACAAAGTATCTCTCCCAACCAACTGAATCCAAGAATCCCCGAGGGCTTATGGCCAGATTAAGAGATTGAAGACGAGTATGAACTTCCACTGAGGGAAACAATGGACAACTAGGTAAAGCTTCAACACGGAGGCTGAGTTCTTCAAGATTCACAAATCTCCACCAAAACCTTGGATTCATTTCATCCACACATATAAGATGAGAGTGAAATGTCTTCAAGTTCTCTAGCCTAGTTGTTGAAGTTTCTTCAAAAATTGCTTTATCATTGTTATCCCATACCAAGTAAAGTTTGTTTACATTCAAATGCCTCAGCATCTTCATTTTACAGATAGTTGCAGGCGATGTTCTTCTTAATTTAGATGAATGAACAACTAGAGTTTGAAGATCCAACAAGTGAGATATCCACTTGTCTTCAACAAAAATTTCAAGGTACCTCAAGTGAGTCAGAGATTGTACCACGATAAGCCAAGAACTTGGCAGATCCTCATAAGGAAAATGAAACACCCGAACAACTCTTAACTTAACAAGTAAAGGTAAAGGATTTGATACGTTCCATGAGTTGAAATTTGGATGAGCAATGAACTCCAAGGATCTAGAACATTCACCAAAACACTTTGTACTTTCCTTAGAATCGAGCAATGGAATTTTATCAAACTGATATTCATAATGATCTAATTGTTTAACAAGATCATCATGAATATAAACGCATAATCGTGAATTCATAGAACATAAATGCTGATATGGACTGTATGGCACTGTGAGCTGCATAAACTTTTCTTCTTTAAGTTTTATCAAGCAAAACTCACGCACTACATCATGAAGTAAGCACATTTCTATGTCACCATTGATTTTCTTTTGAGAGACCAGTATAGGGCTTCTATTAAGTAGATCGTTCAAGCAATTTCGAGATGCTTCCTCCATGTTCTTTGTTTCGACAATCAATACAAACTCTTCAGCCATCCACAACTTCAGCAGATCGTCCACTGCAATTTTATGGTCCTCTGGAAACAATCCCATGTAAAGAAGGCAGTGCTTTAAGTGGTTTTCTAAATGGTCATAGCTTGATTGTATTACCTTCATACTCTGCTCTTCTAAAGCAAAGGAACTTAAGTCATTTGCAACCTCGAGCCACAAGGACGCCTCTCTTCCTATTTTTGCAATAATTCCAGCAATCAGAACAACCACAAGAGGCAATCCCTTACAGTGTTGGGCAATTTGTAATCCTACTCCCACTAGATTTGAGGGACAATTCTCTCCTCGAAACACTTTCTTCTGCAATAATACCCAACTCTCTTCCATTGTTAGAAATCTAAGAGAATAAGGATCACTACGATGCTGGAGATGCTTAGCAACTTGTTCAATTCTAGTTGTTACCATTACTCTGCATCCGCTTTCACCTCTAGGGAAACATAATCTCAAATCCTCCCATGCCTCGACTTCCCATATATCATCTAACTCGATGAGGTATCTCTTGCCTATTAGAATCTTGTGCAGCATGTCAGCTACGTTATCATTCTCGTTGATTTTGCACTCTTTATTTATAGCTTGTTTGAAAATTTCAACCAACAACGTCGTCCTATTATATGCTTGAGACACAGCGCACCATACTTTAACATCAAAGTGATTAACAATAGAAGGATTGTTGTACACTTTCCTGGCCAAAGTTGTTTTTTCGAGTCCTGGCATTCCAAAGATTGAGAGGACATCCAACTCCTTTGTTCTTCCAGTCAATTTCTTCATTATAATTTCTGCATCATTCTCAAACCCGACGACTTCATCATCATCAATTGATGGAATGCTGCGTTTGTTGGAAGGCTCTCCAGAAGAAAGAGTTTCCTTTCCACAAGTCTCAACAACATCCATGCCTTGACTAATTAGTAACTCTACCAACATTCAATCTTTCATAAAAGAAATGAAAACAAACATTAACAATCTTAAACTTTTAGAGAAATAAAAACCCAAACCAAAAAATTATAGTAACAAAGTAAAGTCTTATGAGTCTAAAGGCCACCACTATATAATCAAGATGAATGAAATGAATAAACCCCTTACTTTAGTAGTTCACTTCTTCTGATCTTAGGATGGAAATGTCTATGAATTGTAATTTCTAACTTAGTATAACAATCTTAGGATCCAAATATATCACATGACATACGAAATCTAACAAAGCAGACCTCGAAAGACAACTAATCAGACAACATAAAGAGAAATAAAACAAAAGAGAC
This sequence comes from Solanum gracilifrons, assembly GCA_029582605.1. Classification (NCBI taxonomy): domain Eukaryota; kingdom Viridiplantae; phylum Streptophyta; class Magnoliopsida; order Solanales; family Solanaceae; genus Solanum; species Solanum gracilifrons. The sequence goes on along the minus strand of JAJOOH010001257.1, from coordinate 24,707 downwards.
ACAATAATTTAATATGGACCTCTCAGTTGACCTCAGATAAAGAAATGAGCAATCTATTACCGTATAAAAGATATTACAGAATATTGAAAGAAAAATAACCTCATAAAATTTAGAAATCTGACCTTTCGTTATTGAGAGTGGCAATAGGGGTGATTAGTTGCTCCAAGGTTGCTTAATGCTTTTGGGTTTAGAGAAATCCAAACTCTAAGAAGAATGAAGAGTGATGCTAAAATCTGGATAGGAAGAGAAAAACATACCAAGTACTTATTTTATTTTTGTTTCTCACTCGGTGTCTGGTACCCACATTGGAGCCCGATTAAATTCGAATTTGCGCCAGAAAGTTTCATATTGGGAATAAATTGCTTCCTAACAAAGGCGACTCCATACTCAAGGGGGCTTGAACCCATGAGCTCTTAGTTAATGATGAAGGAGTACTTACCTCTCCACCACAACCTTATTGGTCATACTAAGTAGTTATTATTATTCCATGTTTTGCGCCTCATTATTAATTATTTATTTTTTAAGATATAAGACTATATACTAATTAATATAAATATTGTGATAAAATATTGATATTTTTTAAAATAGGTGCATAATTTTAAATGAACAAATAAAAATGATGGAGCGAGTACATGCTAATTAAACAAATATTGTAAATAGTGCTACATAAGATGTTAATAATCATACACGTTAAGTTGGTATACCAATAATCATTTTTAATTTTCTAGGTCTGGCTAAAATTTAAAACTCCCGATCAACAACAGCTGTATGTACAGTGTGCCGGTACCTCCATGTATTTCCTTGAGAAGATACTTTTGTACCTTTTTTCTTTTTACTTATTGTAAATTTTTTTAATTGTCATAATTTTCTTTTTATTTATATATAAAAATAATAAATTAATTAAAATATACTAATTGACGTTAAAATAAATATTATACTGCTCTAAATAATAAAAAAAATCATATATTAAAGTTAAAAGTTATTTGAACAAATATGAATCTTTCTTTAATGCTTTTAATTCTTTTATTTATTTATATATTTATTTTGATTACTACATTATATTGTCACTACAAAATTCCTAAAAGAAAGTATATTTGAGCCATTAGATATCAGAAAATAAAATATGGTTTTTCTTTATACCAAATTTCAGGTGAAGTTATGATGGCAAAATTCCTGATTTCCCCAACATTTTATTTTGTTTCCTAACGTTTAAGATAGTGACTGACATAGATTTAGCATGTATAAAATGATTATACAATTTGAGATGAAAACAACGATCAAGAGAATAACTTTTTTTTTTTCAGATCTTATGTGTAAAAATGAATATCGATGGTAAAAACGTCATAGAACTAGAAAAATTTGTAAATAGCATACAAAATCAACTCCTCTGTTAAGAGCATGTTGTTGCAACAGTACTACAATTCATTCTTGTGCTACATCAATACTGTACACAACAGTAGCAGCACAAATAACTAAGCACTTTCGCAAGTTTATCCTTTTTTTTTCCACTTGGTGTTTGGAGCTTCAATTAAATCGCGCTCTGCAGGCACATTTGGGGTGACGCTCCCAACTTGATTTTCTCCATTACTTAGGGCTAGCCCTCGAATCCGAAACCTTTGATTAAGAGTGGAGCACTCCACCAGTGTAGTTGAACTTTGGTTAAATTTTAGTTAGAACAGAAGTTAATAGCATGTTTAGTTAAATTTTTCAATGAGATTATTTTTTTTTTTAAAAATGTAATTTTCAAAAAGAAAATACTTTTAGTGAAAAAGCCGTTAGTGTTTGGTTAATTAATTTAAAAAAATTTTTGGTCAACAATTAATATTTAACCAAACTTTAAAAAAATGCTTCTATGTATATTATCTCAAAAGTACTTTTTTGTGAAAAATATTAATTTAGTATGTGAAAACAGTTTGTGCTGCTCCAAAAGCATTTATTTTCTCTCAAAAGCATAACCAAACATCTCATATTTTGAAATTGACCTCTCAAAGACTTGCAAAGTTGAATTGCAATCCCAGCTTCCAAGTTAAAAAGTTTCCTAATAAAAAAAACAGATAATAATGTGACAATACAGAAGTGGAAATGCAACTTTGAATTGCTTCTAAATACATTTATATTTGGTTTACAACTAAAACACGGAGACTGTCACATCCTGTGTTTTCTACAATCTCTCTCTTGATATTCATAGCTGAAACCCCTAGAGACTCCATGTAGTTTGACAGTTCAATACGTTTTAGTGTTGGAATATCTGCAAAGCTAGGAGGAATCTCCTTGATGAAACCTCCTCTTATAACTAACTTCTCAAGCACAGGAAAGGATTCCTCTGAAGCTTTCCATTCTTTCATCTGCATAAGGAATAATCCCAAGTATTTGAGTGCAGGAAACTCCACATTTGTGACATCCCAGCAACAGCTCCGAAACCTCTGTAATCTCCCATAAGGAAATCCCACGTATAATTTGAGACTCTCAAGCTTCTTCAATCTTGCAATGTTTAAAACCATGTCTTCCGTCAAGAAACAACCGCCAAGGTACAAATGCCTAATATTTGAAGGGAACACAAAATACCTCTCCCATCCAACTGAATTGAACACTTTATTTATTGAGAACTTCAGAGAAACAGACTGAAGGCGAGTATGAACTTCTGGTATGGGAAACAAAGGAAACTTAGGTTCATCTTCAACTTGGAGGCCGACTTCTTTAAGATTCGGAAACCTCCACCACAACCTTGCATTCATATTATCCAACCGTATGTCACAAGTACGAAAAGTCTTCATGTTCTCTAGCATAGTTGTTGAAGACTCTTCAAAACTTCCTTCGTCATTAATGTCTTCCCATACCACCGGAAAACTGTTTATATTCACATGCCTTAGCTTCTTCATTTCCCATAAAGTAGCAGCCCTAAAGCGTATCCTCTTACTTGACTTGAGATGCAGAGTTTGGAGATCGTGTAGGTGTGATATCCACTCCAATTCAAATTGTCCGACATAAAGTGCAAGGTACCTCAACTCAGTTAGCGATTGAATTGCAGAAGCCCATGAATCTGGCAATGCGACATCCATCAAATGCAATGCCCGAACAAATCTTAATTTAACAAGTAAATCTAAAGGATTCCAATATTGGTTATTCCATGTATTGAGTTTTGGATGAGCAATAAACTCCAAAGAATTTGTTTCCTTGAAATCCAGCATTGGAATCTTATCCAGCTGGTAGTCGGGATGATCTAATTGTTTAACAAGATCATCATGAATATAAATGCATAACCGTGATTCCGTGGAATACAAATGTTGATATGGATTGTATGGCACTGTGAGCTGCATATATTTGTCTTCTGTGAGTTTTCTCAAGCAGAACTCACGCACTACATCATGAAGTGAGCAATATTGTACATCACAATTAATTCTCATTCCTGAGACCATTACTAGGCTTCTGTTAAGCAAATCACTCAAGCAATTTCGAGATGCTTCCTCCATGTTCTCTGTTTCGACATTCAATACAAACTCTTCAGCCATCCACAACTTCAGCAGATCGTCCACTGGAATCTTATGGTCTTCTGGAAACAATCCCATGTAAAGAAGGCAAGGCTTTAAGTGGTCTTCTAAATGGTCATAACTTGATTGTATTACCTTCATACTCTGCTCTCCTAAACCAATGGAACTTAAGTCACTGGCAACCTCGAGCCACAAGGACGCCTCCTTATCCATTTTTGCAATCATTCCAGCAATCAGAACAACCACAAGAGGCAATCCCTTACAGTGTTGGGCAACTTGTAACCCTGCTTCCAGTAGATCCGGGGGACAACTCTCTCCTCGAAATACCTTCTTCTCCAATAATTCCCAACTCTCTTCGGACGTTAGAAAGCTAAGAGAATAAGGATCACTGTGGTGCTGAAGATGCTTAGCCATTTCTTCAATTCGTGTTGTGACCATTACTCTGCTTCCATATTCACCTTGAGGGAAACATATTCCCAAATCTTCCCATGCCTCGACATCCCAAATGTCATCTAATACGATGAGGTATCTCTTGCCTATTAGAACCCTGCGCAACATGTCAGCTACATCGTCGTCCTCTTTGATTTTGATCTCATCATTTGTAGCTTGTTTGAAAATCTCAACCAATAACGTCCTCCTATTATATGCTTGCGACACAGCACACCATGCTTTAACATCAAAGTAATTAACAATAGAGGGATTGTTGTACACCTTCCTTGCCAAAGTTGTTTTACCAAGTCCAGGCATTCCATAGATGGAGATAACATCCCGTTCCTTTGTTCCTCGTATCAATTTCTTCATTATAATTTCTGCATCTTTCTCAAAGCCCACTACTTCTTTATCATCATAAATTGATGTAATACTACGTTTGGTGGAAGGTTCTCCAGCAGAAAGAGTTCCTTTTCCATAAGTCTCAACAACTTCCATGCCTTGAATTGATTGCTTTGTCACCCTAATTTCATAAAAGAAAGGGAAACCACATTATTTCATAACTTAGAGAAGAAAAAAACCAAAACCAAGGCACATTTATATGATCTGTTAAAAGGTTTGGATCATATTATTGCCGTTTGGAAAAAGATGGGTAAAATCTTTTTTTTTTTACCTCAATAAGACTCAAACACCTTTTAACAGATAAAATAAATGAGTCTTTTCAAGTCTCATGTGTCACCGATATATAATCAACATGAATAAAAGGAATTTTCTTCCCGTTACTGGAAGTATTAATTCCAGGCCGCCCTCCTTGCTAGTCTGTGTGAGCCTTTTTTTCTTTTTGGTTGGGAGGGTGTTTAATTAGACAAAAAAATCTATTTCTTCAAAAATGAGTTAATATCTCAACTATGAGAATTGACATAGTAAAGTTATTAAACTTTGTTTGATATCTTCCAAAATCACTTAACTTATGGTTTTTATCTTCCAAAATCACTCAACTACATTAATAATTAAATAAAATTTGACATGACAAAATAATTATTTTTTTATTATGTCATATAAACATGGACTCCACTAATAAATAAAAAGGAAAAAGGGTCATATTTATCCCTATACTCTTAGAAAAGGATTATATTTGCCTTTTCTTATGAACTTTTTGATATATTTGCCCTGTCATCTAACTGTAACACCATATTTACCTTTTATTTGTTAAACCTCCATATTCCCACCTAAAAGTACCAATGTAGCGCTTATGTGAATTTTATTATCTTCTAATTAAATCAAAATATTATTTAAATAATTTTGACCTGCTCCACACCTTAAACCCAATTCACTAATCAAAATAAACCTAATTTGATTCTTCTTAAATTTTCTCTATGGGCCGGTGTTTGTATTGGAACAAACGTAGAAAATTATATACCTCCTCTTTTATATCAGACAACAATCAACTTTAGAACTAAAAATAAATTTTAACATTCAATTCAATATTTCTGTTAAGTAAATTAAAGCCAACTTTCATCTTTAAGCTTGACGCACAAATTAAAATTGGTTAATTAGCATTTAATTCAAAAATATGTAGAATTCCACAAACATTCTACATGTGCTCTGTTTTCTCGATAGTATCAGACGGTGGAGAAGGTGAAGTGAGGTTCAATGGAGATGGAGAATTCAAGTTGGTTTCCGGTGGCTATCAATGGTGAAACGGAGAGTAGATGAGACTAAATTCGAAATAACTATCAGGAAACTTCTATATATCTAGAATATTTAATGTAGTTCGGGAATATATTTATTTGGTGGATCTCATTCGATGGTTCAAGGGTGATGTTTCAGTTTTTCGATGGGGGTGGAGATCTAACAATTTCATTAATCCTTTTTCTAAGAGTAGAGGGTTAAATATGACTAAATATACTACTAATATATATAATCAATGTGAATCAGTGTATTTTGGAAAGAAAAGGAACTCATAATCACAGCATATATAAAGAAGGCATAGAAAAGTGAATATATATTATTGTACAAAAGATCAGAAGAGACATAGCAAAATAACAACAAAAAGAACTTATAAAGGATTCTCACCTTGTGTTGTTGATGGGGGTGGCAACAAATGAGAGATCAATTGGTCCAAAAGGTGATGGTAACAGAAAAATAAAATGAGAGAGAATTGTATTATAGGAGATAATGGTGGACTTCAATATTGAAGAATGATACAGATATAAAATTTTTGTGGGAATATCAACTATTCCCTGTATAATAATACTTATCCAATTTAGAAAATTAAAAGATAATTTATCATTTTATATTTATTTTATCTTTGCTATTAAATATGTGTTCAATATCTAATATTTTTCTGAAAGTATTAAATTTAATTTGTTTCTCAAGGTGTATGTCAAGTCAGTAATGAACAACTATGGTTGGACAAAGGGAGTAGTAAATAAATAAAGAGAGAAATATTGAAAACACTCCTAAACTCGACACAAATTATTAGTTTCATCCAAACTATTGATAACCTAAAAACACTCATTTACTTGGCTAACTGAACTTAAATACATCCGATCCTAAAACATGATTGAATATCAACTACTTATTACTAATAAATATAAATAAATAAATAAATAAAGAACGACTCATCACATCTCTCTCGGGTCGATTGGCCAACTATTACTAATGTACAAACAAGAAATTTAACTTAATTGATGGTGAATAGTTTGAATAAATGTTGAACGCGCACATGATAATAATAATAAAAATAACTAAAATAACATTTATATTAATTAATTGTTGGTGGCGCTTAAATTAAAGGATTATAGTAACACTTTGCTTTAAGCAATAATTTAGAATAAAAAGTCAACTTACTTAAGATAATGTATTCTAGATCTAAAGAGTGATGTGCACATTCACATGCATGATTAATGATCCTAAGTCAGAAGTCAGAACCATTCAAATTTAGGTCATGACTAAAATAAAGTAAAATCGTACTAAATTAATATTTCTTCCGATCCCAATTTGGGCCAATGAAAAAGTCACACATTTCGATAAGATAATAAAATAATATATTTTCAGAAGATCCCTATATAAATATATGATCAATTAATATTATAAACTAATAATTCTTTAAAAATATAAATATATCTAAGACGATTTAGTTAAATGTGATTCTATTGTGTTTTGTTTTTTGTTAAACTTTAAATCTAGTTGAAGTTCATCTCTAACTTTTTTTATTGCATCCAAAAGTTCTAGTGTTGTCTTTTGAAATGCACCATAATATTGAGAAGAGTTCTAGATACAATAAATGTTTCCTTACACATAACTGGTTCTAAAAGTATTGTACCATCTATAATTTCATCATCAATATTATTTTTTATGATATCTACAATTTCTTCTAAGTTTTGAACTACTGAATATGTATCATTTTCACTTGAATAATTATTTTTTATGGTATCCACAATTTTTTGGATATTATAAATATGGCAGGAGTCAAATTAAACCTCACACCGTGATAATAGCTTAAATTTTATTCCTTTTTAAAGGAATGGGAGAGTAACTAAAACCAAACAATTGCTTGGTAACTTTGTAGTGCATATTTTTGGAATATAGTATAGTGTATTGTACTACTATAGATCATACCAAGGAATGGAAAATTCACAATTCGATTTTTTTTATAAAATAGATGCGATTGTGAACAATAGAGTTATAAAAAAAAATTAAAATATTTCGTACTTAACTAGGCAGTAAGAGTACTAATTAAGTTGCGGATTAAATACTGCTGATATTAATTAATTAAAACATTCTACTTTATTTCCAATGTAACAACTCGTTCAATAAGTTTTCATCCTTGTCAAAGGTTAAAGACATAATACATAAATATACCCTTTAACTTAGCCTCATTTATATTTATGTCCTTCAATTTTGAGTGTGCATAAATATACACTTAAACTTGTATAAAGTTGAACAAATAGACACACAAATCCAACGTGTCACAGTACATGTAGAACACCACATAGGACACGAATTTTCATGTAGGATGCCATGTAGGACGTTTGTGTCTATTTGTTCAACTTTATACAAGTTTAAGTATCTATACAGTCAAAATTGAAAAGCATAAATGTGAAATGAGGCTAAATTAAATGACATATTTATGTATTAGAACACCTTTGGACTATTTGATTAGTGATAAGTGGCAATTTATTTGAATAAAGAATCATGATTGCACGCTAAAATTGGAATTGAGTTAGACTTAATGTTCATTTTTTACCACCCACAAAGTGTTAATAGTTATCTTATCTAAACGGTAAACACATGATTTTTAACCGAGTCAAAGGTTTTACACCATGCACAAATTATATCTAAATTAGATATTTTGATTATATTTTATTTTAATAAGTTTATTTTAGAAGAGTTGAAAACTACAATTTAGAATCACATTTTAGGATAAATTTTGTTTTAATTTTTTTCAAAAGAAAATTATTAAAATAATAAATAAATATATATTTTCTTTTAATTTATATTTAATATATAAGCTAGTGATTTTAATATTTTTTATATTTTTAGTTTAACTATTTAACTTTTTTATTAATTACTTACTAACATTTTTATCATTATAATTTATTTATATTTATTTTTTAATTAAAAAAAAAACTATCCCATTCTCACTCTCTAGTAGGCCTAGTGTCATGTCCCTCCACTTTGTAATTCAAATTCGGTATAAAAATAAGTGGAAAGAATTTAGAGTTATGGAGAGGTTAGTAGAAGACAATTCCCTAGATCTTCCCTTAGAAGTCTCTAGAATGCCTTGGAATTCTCTAGACTAGTAGAGAGTTCTAGAAGAGGGACTAGATATTTTCTAAGAAAGATTTAGAATTACTTAGAACTTGTAGAGAACTCTAGAACATGGACTAAAGTGTAAATAAGTAGGAACTTGTAAAGTAAATATTATTTACACTTAGACCCTTAGGAGGTAGTATAATAGAAGGGCCTCTCATTTGTAAGGCATCCAAGCTTGAAGGAAGCAATCAACCAAGTTGTAAGCAATCTTCCAAGCTAATACAAAGCATTCTTCCAAACTTTCCAAAAACTTTCTAAGTCTTTCTTTGAAATCTCTTAGCAATCTAGCTTCAAAAGGCTTACTTGAGCTTACAAGATCGTAAAAGATTCGTGAGTAAGTTATCAAGTGCCGCACGGAACATTAGTGAGACTCTAAGTCTGTGATAACGTGGTATCAGAGCGAGGTTTGCACTAAGGGAATGGCTAACGAAGGAGACGTAAATGCCGCTAGCACCACCAACGTCCGTCTGGGGGGAGAAAAGAAGAACCGCAAGGGAAAGAAACACCAAAAGGGTAGTGAGGAAATATTGCTCGACCCCACACCAAGTGAGGCGCTAACATCTCACCCATCTTCAACCACCGAAGCAACTGACGATAAACTTGACAAGGAGGCCATCGACGTCATTGCCGGAGAAGAATGGGTCGCAAGGGTTTAAATGGCAAGGCAGGCCATGGAGATATTAGGTCGGCGTTTGAATGTGGCCGATAGCAAGTTCAAGACCCTCGAGGACTTCACTCTTGAGGAGACTAACAACCTTCGAAAGGAGTTGGAGGGATGTCAGCGGGCCGAGTTCGAGATAAAGGAGGCCATCACTTCCTTGGAGTGTCGGCTCATGGAGGCGTTAAGCACAATTGAGACCATGAAGGCCGAAATGAAAACACTCAAGGAAGACATGGAAGCTAGCTGGAGGATCTATGTCATTCGACCGTGATAGGGAGGCAAGGGTCGAGGCTCCCAAGCCACTTATATTCAAAGGCGTCTGTGACGCTCAAGAGGTGGAGAACTTCTTGTGGCACTTGGAGAATTACTTCAAGTGTAGTCGGGTGAAAAGCGACGAGAACAAGATCAACACTATCGTGTTGTATCTTTCGGAGATGGTCATGCTATGGTGGAGGCGTAAAGAGTTGGAAATAGGGAAGGAACTTTGCACCATCGACACTTGGGAGAAATTTTGAGAAGAGTTCAAGAAAGCCTTTTTCCCTAAAAATGTCATATATGAGGTGAAGCGCAAGTTTACGAAGCTGAAGTAGACGAGCAACATTCGTGCGTACGTGAATGAGTTCACTACCTTAACGTTTCAGATTCCTAACCTCACAAATGATGATATGTTGTTCCACTTCATGGATGGGTTACAAACTTGGGCTAGGACGGAGTTGGAACGCCGATAGGTCAGGACTATTGATGAAGCCATCACGCAGGTCGAAGCTCTAACAAACTTCAGGCATGAGAAGGCCGACAGAGTCGGAAGAAAGGAAGTGAGAGGTGGTCATAACTATGTGGGGGAGATCGTGGCAAAGTCGAGGAGCAGTGGCCACATCCCAAGAATCATGATACCTACAAGTCTGATGGCAAGAAGTCTGGACGTCAAAGCAATGTTGAGAGAAAGATAGAGCCTATAAAGAGAAATGGTTGCTATATATACGGTGGGCCACATGGCTATGCAAGGTGCACTGAACTGAAGAGCCTTGGTGATATCTTGTGAGAGCGGAAAGAGAAAGATGCACAAGAGCAAGGACAAGACGTAGAGACGACGCAGTCGGGCTTAATAGGACTATGCTGAGATATCACCAAGCAGCTAGGAAAGCCGAGAGAATACGACGTGCAGTATGTCGACATCACGATCAAATGAAGATCAGCTCATGCTATGGTCGACATGGGTGCAAAGACCAATATCATGACCAAGACGGTAACAACAAGGTTGAGGCTAAGTTATAGTCCAAGTAACACCCAACTCAGGACGGTTAATGCACCACCGACTCCCGTATGTGGAGCTACGCATGGAGTAAGTATCACGCTGGGCGAGTGGCAAGGTAAGACCAATTTCACTGTCACTCATTTAGAGTTTTTTGATATCATTCTAAGGTAGGAGTTCTTCCAAGAGTGTCACGCGGTGATCGACCCTTACCTCCAATGACTTCTAGTCATGGAGCAAGGAGGATCATGTATGGTGCCCCTGGTTAAGGTACCGAAGACGGAGGAATAAGTCCGTCTAACAGCCATGCAGCACGAGAGAAACCCCAAGAGGAAGGAGTCAACATTCGTAGCCACCATTGCAAGTTCGAAAGAAGACAATGGTGTTAAAGGGTCCTTGCCACCATGCACGAAGAAGATTCTAGAAAAGAACAAGGTCGTGATGCTAGAGGAGTTGCCAAGACGCTTGCTTCCTACGAAGGAGGTAGATCATAAGACCGAGCTAAAAGAGATCAGGAAGCAACTGAAGAAGTTGCGCAAGGGTGTTGATCGAGTCAATGGACTATTGGTCACGCGTACGAAAAGACAAGACTCGGTTGACAATGCAGTGACGATGCGGCGCGGTTGTCGCATCAATAGGTGGGGGAGAGTTTCATGTCCCGCTACTTTGTAATTCAAATTCGGCATAAAAATAAGTGGAAAAAATCTAGTGTTATGGAGAGGTTAGTAGAAGACTCTAGAATTCCCTAGATCTTCCCTTAGAAGCCTCTATAATGCCTTGGAATTCTCTAGACTAGTAGAGAGTTCTAGAAGAGGGATTATATATTTTCTAAGAAAGATTTAGAATTACCTAGAACTTGTAGATAACTCTAGAACATGAACTAAAGTGTAAATAAGTAGGGACTTGTAAAGTAAATATTATTTTACACTTAGGCCCTTAGGAGGTAGTATAAATAGAATGGCCTCTCATTTGTAAGGCATCCAAGCTTGAAGGAAGCAATCAACCAAGTTGTAAGCATCTTCCAAGCTAATACAAAGCCTTCTTCCAAACTTTCCAAAAACTTTCTAAGTCTTTCTTTGCATTCTCTTAGCGGTCTAGCTTCAAAGGGCTTACTTGAGCTTACAAGATCGTGAAAGATTCGTGAGTAAGTTATCAAGTGCCGCACGGAACATTAGTGAGACTCTAAGTTCGTGACACTAGGCATGGTATGATATATACCGAAATACAATACCATACCAAAATTTTTAATACCATGATTTTGATGTTATGATATTTGGTGTGGTATATGGTACACATTTTTTTTTTTTTTTGTATTCGATGCGATATTTGGTATTTAGATATAACATACCGAAATACTGAATATCATACCGAAGTATATATAGTTACATAAATAACATACTATAGATTATTAAAATACTAACAAATATGCAACCTAGTATTAGTATAAACTAAATGTTTAGAAGTCAAAACATTGACTACTTTATTTTGATTGAAATGTATTTGAATTGTAATTGATTAACAAATAGAGTAGTTTGCACTTTATTTTGCAGATATTTTTCTATATGTGTAATGTGTTAGTATGATACAATTGAGACCTTTTTTTAAATGTCGAAGTCATAATACTTTATTATACGAGTATATATTAGTCGAAGTTGAACAAATTATGGTTACTGATTTATCATATCGTAAAATACTAAAATCGAACTTTAATAGACCGAACTATATCGAATTAAATTGATATGATAATGGTATAATGTTTTAAAATTGAATACCAAAATTAGGATATCGAAACTTTTAAATACCCTATCATACCAAAATGAAGAAATAGGACATTTACCAAACCAGTATGTTTTATTGGTGACTCGAGCATTGGAATCTTATCCAATTGATATTCAGAATGATCTAATTGTTCAACGAGATCATCATGAATATAAATCAATAACCGTGATTCCATGGAATGCAAATGTTGATAAAAGTTCATAAGGGGAGATTTGTCCAAAGCCATATAAGGAGACCAATTTACCATCCCTCTACTGATGTGGGACTTGTTAACACTAACCAAGTGACGACCAGACTTGCAATGCTTGTGTTCAATTTATTCACAAGTTTTACTAGATTGACAATATTTTATTCTATCTGGATATACAATATTCTTATTCTTAACTAGAAGAAGAGGAATCCTCGCAAACACTAGATTTAATGTAAGAGTGAGATCAATAATAACAGCTACTCCTTTTTTATAACAACTTGGAAACTGTCACATCCTGTGTTTTCTTCAATTTCTCTTTTGATATTCATAGCTGAAACATTAAGAGAGTCCGTGCAGTCAAACAGTTCAATAAGTCGCAGAGTTGGAATATCCACAAAGCTAGGGGGGGTCTCCTGGAATTCAAAACCAGCTATTATAGATAGCACCTCAAGCAAGGGAAAGGATTCCTCTGAAGCTTTCCACTCATCTACTAGCACACTGAGTAATGTCAAGTATTTGAGTGCAGGGAACTCGACATTTCTGACGTCCCAATAATAGCTCTGTGATCTCCTTAAAGGAATTCCCAACGCTAATTTGAGACTCTCAAGCTTCTTCAATCTTGCAATGTTTAAAACCGTTTCTTCCGTCAACAAACAGCCAGAAAGGTGCAGCTCCCTAAGATTTGAGGGGAAGACATAATACCTCTCCCGTGCAACTGAATTCCAGAATTTAATTAAACCTAACTCAACAGAAAGAGTATGAAGTTGAGTATGAACTTCCGGGATGGGAAACAAAGGAAACTTAGGTACACATTTAACCTGGAGGCTGTGTTCTTCAAGATTCGGAAACCTCCACCAGAACCTTGAATTCCTATTATCCAACAAAATATGGCAAGTGTGGAAAGTCTTCATATTCTCTAGCATAGTTGTTGAAGATTCTTCAGAACTTCCTTCGTCATTGTCTTCCCATACCACGGAATGACAGACTACATTCACATGCCTTAGCTTCGTCATTTCCCATAAAGTAGCAACCTTTAGGTGTAACTTCTTGCTGGACAGGACCTGTAGAGTTTGGAGATTGTGTAGGTGTGATATCCACTTCAATTCAAGTTGGTTGACACAAAGTGCAAGGTACCTCAACTGAGTTAGCGATTGCATTGCAGCAATCCATGAATTTGGCAATGCCACATCCATCAAATGCAGTGCCCGGACAGATCTGAATTTGACAAGTAAATGTAAATTCCACGTATTGAGTTTTGGATGAGCAATGAACTCCAAGGAATTTGTTTCCTTGAAATCGAGCATTGGAATCTTATCCAGCTGATAGTTGGAATGATCTAATTGTTTTTTTTTAATTCCAGTATGATCTAATTGTTCAACAAGATCATCATGAATATAAATGCATAACCATGATTCCATGGAATGCAAATGTTGATACGGATTGTATGGCACTGCGAGCCGCATATACTTGTCTTCTGTGAGTTTTCTCAAGCAAAACTCACGCACTACATCATGAAGTATGCAGTATTTTATGTCACCATTAGCACTCCTCTTAGAGACCATAACTAGGCTTCTGTTAAGTAGATTATTCAAGCAAATTCTAGATACTTCCTCCATATTCTCTGTGTCGACATTCAGTACAAACTCTTCAGCCATCCACAACTTCAACAAATTAGACACTAGAATCTTATGGTCTTCCGGAAACATGCCATGTAAAGAAGGCAAGTATTTAAGTGGTCTTCTAAATGGTCATAACTTGACTGTATCACCTTCATGCTCTGTTCTCCTAAAACATAAGAATTTAAGTCATTTGCAACCTCTAACCACAAGCTGGACGCTTCCCTTTCCTTTTCCCCAATAATTCGGCCAGCAACTAGGACAATGACAAGAGGCAATCCCTTACAATGTTGGGCAACTAGTAGTGCTGTTGGCAGCAGATTCGGTGGACAACTCTCTCCTCGAAATACCTTTTTCTGCAACAATTCCCAACTCTCGGCCCATGTTAGAAATCTAAGAGGATAAGGATCACTGTGGTGCTGAAGATGCTTAGCCACTATTTCAATTCGAGTTGTTACCATTACCCTACTTCCATTTTCACCCTTAGGGAAACATAAACCCAAATCTTCCCATGCCTTGACATCCCAAATATCATCTAATACAATGAGGTATCTCCTGCCTATCAGACTCTTGCGCAAAATGTCAGGTCTATCATCAGGCTCAATGATGTCGCTCTTACGTGTTGTTTGTTTAAGGATTTCACCCAACAACATTCTCCTATCATATTCTTGAGAAACAGAACACCATACTTTAACATCAAAGTGATTAACAATAGAGGGAATGTTGTACACTTTCCTGGCCAAAGTTGTTTTGCCGAGTCCCGGCATTCCAAAGATAGATATAACTCCAGCTTCTTTGTTCCTCGTGTCAATTTCCGCATTATACTTTCTGCATCTTTTTCAAAACCCACAATTTCTTCATCAATTGATGAAAAACTACGTTGGACGGAAGTCCCCGGAATCAATAGAGCTCCTTTTCCACAAGTCTCAACAACATCCATGTCAATTGGCTTGGTGTCTTTCACAATCGAACTGCCTTGAAGTTTATTGCGCTGTCACTTTTCATTAAAGAAAACGAACTTTTAACAATATTCATACTATAGAGAAAATTAATCAAAACAAAAAATATAAAATGAAGTAATGCCACATGTAAAGTCTTATTTGAGGAAATAGGTGTAATTGATAGGCCTATCGCACTGCGGACTTATTTGTAATAACCTCACTTGGTTCAACAATATATTCAGCAATTACCTAGAGTCCATAGAAGCCAGAGATGAGCTCAACATGGATATACTAGAGTTTCCTTCATTTTAGATGAAACATATGAACAATTTCTCTCTTTCCCTTCACCATTTTTATTCAAAATACATTCATGATTTCTACAAACATGCTACATCCATCGACCCCTTTTCTTTCCTTTGCATAAATTTGTAGCTTCAAACAACTATCTTCACTACTAAAAACATGTTTTTCCCATCCATTTCCCACCGAACCACCTCACGGAAAAAAGGCATGTTGGGAAATAAATTATCACTGAAATACTGGGAAGCTTCCTAACTTTTCCATGTAAAAACACTATTATTTTTTCTTTTCTCACTATTTCAATCAAAATATATATCGGAATAACCACTAAACATTTTTCAGTGGGAAATAGTGATTTTTCATTAGTACTTTCTTTTGTTTCTATACTTAAAACTAGTCCGGATTTAGAATTTGAAGATTATAATTGTCAATAATCTAATCCTTCGGGGTGGCCCAGTAGTTTGGGCTCGAGACTTTCATGTTGGAGGTCTCAAGTTTGAAACCCCTTGCCAGTGAAAGCAATGGGTTTGTCTTCTGGGTCGAGCTTGTTGCACCAGACTTGCCTAGTGTGGATTACTTCTCCTATGTGATTTGCAAGCTATTGCATAGAAGCGAAAGTTTTATCCTATGCGCACCCAAAGGATAGCGGCTGCGGATTTCACTTATCATAAAAAAAAATTGTCATTAATCTCAAATGAATACACAATATTAACTGATTCACAACTAAATATTTATCAAAATTATAATACATATACATACGAGATATTAGCTAAAGCTATTGGGTTCCTATGAACCCGTAAATTAACCTTTGGATCCGGTATCAGCTTTACTAATTCATCAATTTCTTATATTTAATAGATCAGATTCCAAGGGAACAAAGATTTCTTGCTTATTGTTTTGTTTGTCTCAATGAATCCGAAATAGTATCACTAGTAAAAGTTCAAAGGATTTGAATTTTGCTTGTAAAGAAACTTTGTTGGATAAGCTAGAAACCAAATGACATAAAAGTATGAATATTTGAACTTTGTCAGATGATTTTATAAAAATATGAATATTATACAAATAATCAGCAAGGAAATAGCAAAAGAAGAAGTGGAAACCTAAATTAAAAAAAAAAAAAAAACAATAAAATAAAATATCACCTTCCGTTGTTAAGGGTGGCTACAAAGAGACCAATTGCTCCAAAGGGTTGCCCTAAATTGATGGTAACAGAAATTTAAAAAATTGACAAATAATTGTTGTGGGAAATATCAGCATGTGAATAAATAAATCTTTTTCTAGCTTTTTTGAGTGTTCACAAATAAAAATTTTTATTTGAATTTACTTTTTTTTTAAAAAAAATCATTTTTGTCTATTTATCAGAAATAGGGAAAAGGCATAAATTCCCCCTCAAATTTGTACTGAAAAGTCAGTTTCACACTTCAACTATTATGACGATCTATTACACACCCTTACTATTTAGAAGTGAATTTAATACCACCTTGAGACGCATAACACCACTCTCACAGTATGTGGTGTATTACACTTGTTGCCACGTCAGCTCCACATTATAAATTATAATTTTTTATATTCTTTTTATTTTCTTTTCTTTATTAATTAACTTTTTTTTGTTAACTCTATTTTACACTAATTAATCCCTAACAAATTATTAAAATTCTCTAACAATCATATCTTCTTCCAATCTAAATCCTACTCACTTTTATCCATAATCTCACTAGAATAATTATTCATTTGAAGTTATATCATAATTCTCTTTGTCTTCTCCGGCGAAGAACAATCAACCTATCACCACCACAAACCTACCTCCATAACGTCATCCCCTCCTCTTTTCCCGACAGCCAACCCATCTCCAACAAAGAACAACCACCAAACAGTTACCTAAGCCACCACAAACAACCACCAAAAACTCCAAATTAGTCATTGACGAACACCGAATCAAACCCCTTTACCTTACCTCTTTTCAATTTTCTTACTTCAGTTTTTATGGCAGGTGTTTCGGCGAGCTCAAAGCTTCAACCATAGATCTGATGACGTTTCAATGAGCTTCGTTTTTCAGATCCATGACGTTTGAGTAAGCTTTGTGCTTCCAAATCTGAAAACCAATAAATAAGGCAAGTGGGCGTGTGAATATGCACATACAAATATATGAATACACAAATGAAAATAAATTAATTTTAACTATAAAAAAAAAAGAAAGCAAGTGGGTGTATGTATATGCATGCCTATAGGCTACAAGTATATTTGGGGGTTTTAAGGTTGGAGGTTTTGCTTGTATTTTGCTGAAAATTTGAATGTGAAAGTGGAAAGATTAGGAGAACAAAGTCTCGAATTCTTAGAATCATTGTGAAATTTGAATTAAAAAATTATTTTTTCTAGGTATAATGATGAAATTGAGTGAAAAATTGTAGAAATGTGATACGAAATTATGAAATTAAGTGGCAAATTGAAAAATTGTGCAAAGAAAAAAATGAAGAAGAAAAATGTTTAAGGAAAATAAGAGAAGAGGAACATGAAAAAGGAGAAAACAGGGGTTGGGGGTTTAAAAAAATTACTTTTTTGACTTTATTTTCAACCTCAAACGCGCCTAATTTATTTTTATTTTAAATTTTATTTCCATGTCAATTTTGAGGTGGTATTAATTACACTTTGAACAAGAATAGGTGTGTAATAGGTCGTCATAATAGTTAAAGTATGTAACTGACTTTTCGATACAAGTTGAAGGGGGGATTTATGCCTTTTCCCATCAGAAATAAAATAAATATTTTTCAAAATTTTTGAAGGAAAATAAGTTGATTTGGAAAACAGTCAAGTCAGAGAAAATTGAAAAATATTTTTCAGAAAATGTTTTCTTTTATACCAAACACACCCTTTATGTATTATTTATTAATTTTTTTTCATCTCAATTTATGTGGTACCTTTTATATTCTTAGAAACAAGTCTATTTTTAAAAGTAATTTTTTCATAAAATATTTTGAGTTGGCAATTAATTTGACTATAGACTATAGTATCTACGCAATTTTCAAGTATATAAATTTTATTTAAAAAAATATGAAGATTCCATATTCAAATTTTTAGTCAAACTAAAATTATTTGACTCTCAAATTCAAACTGTCGATACATGAGTACGGGTCAAACTTTGTTATGTAGATTCTATCTTTTATTTTTTTAGTTATGTCTTTACATGCTAGAAAGCTAGGGTCAAACTTGCTTTTGAACTTTGCGAAATGAAGCACTTGCCCTTTATTATTAACAAAAAAAATAAAATTAATAAGATCAGATGTATCACTAATCAAGGTGACGATCAGACTGGCAATACTTGTGTTGTTCATAATATAATGCTGATTCACAAACTTCTGCCTTATTGGAAAAATTATGTTGATCACAAGTTATGACGGGGAGACATAATTTGTACAGTACAGAAGTGGAAATAGAGCAGCTTTGAATTACTTAAGTACTTTTTAGAACAACTTGGAGATGGTCAGTTCCTGCGATTTCTTCCATGTCTCTTTTGATATTCATAGCTGAAACCTCTAGTGAGTCGATGCAGTTAGTGAGTTCAATAAGTCTTAGTGTTGGAATATCCGCAAAGCTAGGAGGGATCTCCAGGAAATCGAAACCAGCTTTTATAGATAGTACCTCAAGCACTGGAAATGATTCCTCTGAAGCTATCCATTCGTCCATCTTCATATCGAGTAATATCAAGTATTTGAGTGCAGGGAACTCCACGTTTCTGACGTCCCAACAATAGCTCTCTGTTCTCACCAAAGGAGTTCCCCCATTTAATTTGAGACTCTCAAGCTTCTCCAATCTTGCAATGTTTAAAATCATTTCTTCCTTCAAGAAACAGCCAGCAAGGCGCAGATGCCTCACATTTGAAGGGAACAAAAAATAGTTCTCCCATCCAACTGAATCCCAGAGTTTCAAGGAAAATAACTCCACAGAAAGAGAATGAATGCGAGTATGAACTTCCGGTATGGAAAACAAAGGAAACTTAGGTGCATTATGAACGCAGAGGCTGAGTTCTTCAAGATTCGGAAACCTCCACCACAACCTTGTATTCACATTATCCAAGATTATATGGCAAATGCGAAAAGTCTTCATGTTCTCTAGCATAGTTGTTGAAGTTTCCTTGGTCATTGACATCCCATACCACGGAAAAAACATTTACATTCACATGCCTTAGTTTTGTCATTTCCCATAAAGTAGAAGCCATTAAGGGTTTACTCCTAATTGACTTGACCTGCAGAGTTTGGAGATCGTGTAGGTGTGATATCCACTCCCATTCAAATAGTTTGACATAAAGTGCTAGGTATCTCAATTGAGTTAGCGATTGCATTGCAATAGCCCATGAATTTGGCAATCCCACATCCATCAAATGTAATGCCCGAACATATCTTAATTTAACAACTAAATCTAAAGGATTCGGATATTGGTTATTCCATGTATTGAGGTTTGGATGAGCAATGAACTCCAAAGAATTTGTTTCCTTGAAATGAAGCATTGGAATCTTATCCAGCTGGTAGTCGGAATGATCTAATAGTTTAACAAGATCATCATGAATATAAATGCATAACCGTGATTCCGTGGAATGCAAATATTGATACGGATTGAATGGCACTGCGACCTGCATATACTTGTCTTCTGTGAGTTTTCTCAAGCAGAACTCACGCACTACATCATGAAGTGAGCAGTATTCTACATCACGATTAATTCTCAATCCGGAGACCATTGTTAAGCTTCTGTTCAGCAAATCACTCAAGCAAACTCGACATGCTTACTCCATGTTCTCTGTTCCGGCATTCAATACAAACTCTTCAGCCATCCACAACTTCAGCAGATTGTCCACTGGAATCTTATGGTCCTCTGGAAACAATGTCATGTAAAGAAGGCAAGGTTTTAAGTGGTCTTCTAAATGGTCATAACTTGATTGTATTACCTTCATACTCTTCTCTCCTAAAGAAATGGAACTCAAGTCATTGGCATCGTCAAGCCACAAGGACGCCTTCCTTTCCATTTTTGCAATAATTCCAGCAACCAGGACAACCACAAGAGGCAATCCTTTGCAGTGTATGGCAACTTGTAGCCCTGCTTCCTGTAGATCCGGGGGACAACTCTCTCTTCGAAATACCTTCTTCTCCAATAATTTCCAACTCTCTTCGGACGGTAGAAATCTAAGATAATAAGGATCACTGTGGTGCTGAAGATGTTTAGCCACTTTTTCAATTCGTGTTGTGACCATTACTCTGCCTCCATATTCACCTTGAAAAAAACATTTTTCCAAATCTTCCCATGCCTTGACTGTAGAGAATAGCAGAAGAAAAGTATATTCGGGAAACCTTCTGCTAGCCCAAGATCGTTAACTAAAATCGGAAGATTCAACTAAAGAAGAGGAAGCTAGATTGGAGAAGGAGTATTTTGGATAAAAAGAACTTTGTTATAGAAGAAGACTATTTGATTTGAGTTGTTCTTGGGTTTCTTTGGGTTGATTACAAATGACTATGGCCACCCCTATTTATACTAGTATAGGGATGCTTCTAGAAATTATTCTAGAAATATCTACAAGAAAAATCTAGATGACCTTATCTTCTAACTACCTAACAAGAATCTAAATTATTCTATACTTTACTATAAATATCTAATTCTCTAGAATATCTACATAATTTTTAGACATATCACTCTACATAACTCTAGAGAATTCTACTAAATATCTAAGAATTATTTGTACCTACAAAACATCATCTTTATTTTTCACACTCCCCCTTAAAGTGATTTATTGGAAACTACCCCACACTTGTCGCGGAAGAAGTCAAACGAAGCTTTGAGCCACGTCTTGGTAAAAATTTTAGTAGTTTCTTCCGGACTCCTCTTCCTTTTTCAAATGATAAAGATTTTTCACCGTCAGTTAATCCATGTAGATTATCTCTTTGTTGAGTTCTCAGACTCCCCCTTTTTCTTTGCTTCCTGACAGTTGTACTATTTGGATAAACATCTGCAATGGACAAATTTGAAACTTTAGGATTCAAGATTCCGAAACTCGTTCCTTCTAACACATCTCCATAAACTAAGGAAATTTTATTAGGATCAACCGCTTCATTTGATTTGGTGATGAACTGATCATCAATTTCTTGTGAAGCCTCGGCACCATAGTAGGATACACCATCAGATTTCCTTTCGAGCTCTTCAATAACATGTTTATTAGCTTTGGAGCTTTCGAAAGTTATTTCGTTTATCGCTTCGTTTGAAATTTGGCCTTCAAGGTCAGCTTCTCCATCTATTTGATCAGCATTTTCTCCATTTACTTCCAATATTTGATCTAAGCTAATGACTAACCTCAATATGGATGACGATTGATCAGAGACTTCAACTTCCCATACATCTTTCTCAATACTTTCTCCACAAAGGTCACCATCGGCATATATAGCTCCAGGCACTGCTTGTTCAGAATTTACTTCCTTGATTTCTTCGATAGAAGCTATCATATCACCAGTATGAACATCTTCAAGAGTTTCCTTCTTCATATCAATAACATCAGTGTCTTGCTTCTCCACTTGGTCGACTGCATTATATTCTGAATCCTCGATCAAGTCTTCTTCAAGGTTGATGAAAACCATAGCATCTATTGCTCGAGCCTCAGCTACTAAACAATTTTCTCAGTCTTCTTCTTCTTTAGCAACTTTTTGAGTCATATTACTCTCATTGGTTCGGCAATATCTTTTTATGTGTTCTACTTCACCATAACGATAACATCTGAGAGGCTTCTTACCGTAATAGTTAGAAGACTCTTCCTTCTCTCCAGGTGAGCGTGAACTACCTAAGGATCGAGAGTGTGGCATATAACATCCGACAATTTAAAATGAATATGAAGAAGCTTGAATTTGGAAATAATCATTTTTGAAAAAATTTAAAATCTGGAAATTTGGCAGTCTAGAATCTGGAAATTTGGCTAAGTTCAAAAATCTGGAAATTTGGCTATGTGGAAATCAGTGAGTTTTTGGCCAACTTTGAGCAGTCTTAACTCCTAGCTCAGGATGAGTTAGGAGTAGTTCCAGTTATGGTTGTGAAGCTTGTGGAACGATCTTTCCAACGCCACCGAGTTTGCTCGATTCCGAGTTCGTATGAGCGAGTTATGCCCTTTGAAAGTTGGGGCAGTTGGCAGGGAGTCCGTCTGGAAATTTAAGGGCATTTTGGTCTTTTCACAAATCATTTCTTTTGAGGTTATATTGTGTGTTAGGCTGATTTTGGATCATTTTATCCCATTTTAAAAGAGAGAAAGTTAGGGTTCTTGAGAGTGAAGAAGAGAAGAAGAAGAGAAGAAGAGGAGAAAGAGGAGATCAACAAGTTTCCATCGTGGAATTTCGGGGGTGATCCCTATCAAGGTATGTGAGTTCTTTAGTGTGGGTTGATCCTTTCCCCCACACACCAAGCTCATTTTATGATTTGAGAAAAGATTGGATTTGTTGTTGAAGTTGTTAGTTGTTGTTGATGTTGTTAGTTATGTTGTGGAAGTTATTGTTGGTTGTGGGACACGATTTGGTTGTGTTCTTGAGTTGAAAGCTATTGTATATTGAGGGATTTTATGATCCTTAGTGTTGGTTGGTTCATACCCCCACACACCAACTCGTTTTTAATTCCAAGAAAAGATCTATTTTTGGTTGTTAAAGTTGTTGGTTGTGTTGTTGAAGTTCTTGCTGATTTGGGACAGAATTTGGTTGTGTTTTTTAGTGGAATCCACTGTATGTTGAGGGGTTTATGACCCCAAGTGTTTGGGAAAAGAACATTTGAAGTTAAGAGGGTTTTGAGTTGGCAACATGAAGGAGAAAAGTCTGGCAGCTTGCCTGAAGCAAGTCTGCGTTGCAGCTGTGTTCCCTCTGTGAACAGAATCTGTTCTGTTTTCAGAATTAAATTGCGAAATTTTCTTAACTCTAGCTGTCCTAAATTATTTCTAATCATCATGGGGTCCTTCCAAACACAAATCATTACCCTTGAATCCATAATTCAATTCAAGAAAGTTAGTTTCCAAGTCAAGTGAAGTTAGTTTCCAATTCAAGTGAAGTTAGTTTCCAAGTCAAGTGAAGTCAAGCTTAGAAGTAAGCAAGTCTTTAAGGTTTTCCAAGAGTCTTCATTGAACGTTTTAACTTCATTCTAAGGCTCAAGTTCCAAGTTAAGTATTGAGTTTCAAGTCAAGTCAAAAGTTAAGAGTTTCACATCAAGCCAAGAGTTCAAGTAAAGTAAAGAGTTTAAAGTTGAGTTCTTTTCTCAAAGTTATTAGGGAACTATGTATTCCCAAAGAAGTTTTAAAGAAATGTTTTACATTTAAACAAGGTTGGAAACTGAGATTTCCAAAAGAGCCTTCGGGCTAGTTTTTGAGTAATTATCTCACATTAACAGGAAGAAATATGTTTTAAAAATATAAGAGCCAGTACATTTTTGGGAGTAGTATCGAGCACCGAATTGGGGGAGCGTTCAAAGAACCCACAACCCCCATAGAACCATGTTAGCCACCATGGGTAGAAAAGGATCATACTTTTTAGATGAATCCTTTTCAGATCATACTAGTGGATCCATTAGGCAGTTCAGGTCTTATACCTTTGGCCGGGTATAAGATGCTCTAGCAGCGTGAGGTCGATCGTTGTATCATCACTATGGCTCTTATGTGATGGTTGTCGGTTAGAGAAACTCCCACAGCAGTTATTGTATTTTTATACATAGAAATTATTGTATTTTATATACATCAGTTCAATTGTATTTCTATAGACATCTCAGGCTTATTGTATCCTTGTATACACACAGAGTTTATAGCATGTTTTAAACGGTCTTTCTTTATATCGCACTTGTTTTAAATTGCCTTATATTGAAAGAAGTCAATCAGGTTGAGTTGAGTTGATCCAGGTAAGCTATTTCAGTTTCTTCCAAATTTTCCTTCTAGCCTATGTTGCTTAGCTTTCTAGCTCGCATACTCGTACATTCCATGTACTGATGCCAGTTGGCCTGCATCTTATGACGATGCAGATACATGTACCCCGGATTAGCATCCTGCACGTCGTTGATCCAGTTGAGCACTCCAGAGTCAGTGGTGAGCCTCCTTGCATTCCGGAAGACTCAATTATTTTGTGTTCTTAGTTTTTGTTTTATTAGGATGTTGCGGGGTCTGTCCCAACATCCATCTCAGTATTTTAGAGGCTTTATAGACAGACAGTCAGTCAGTTAGTTTTGAGTCTCTCATATATATA
>JAJOOH010001256.1:0-52177 GCA_029582605.1 Solanum gracilifrons | reverse complement strand
ATACTTAGTACATTTTTGTGTACTAACCCATATTCTTCATGTTTTTACTACAAGTGTAGGTTCCGGCAAGTGATCCCTCTTAGCTAGTTTGAAGTGTTGGATTGCTTTCCTCCAAGACTTGGTATGTCCTCATGGATTCGAGGACAAGACTTTTAAGTTCTTTTGTTCATATAATAGACACTTCTAGTTTTGTTTTGATTGTAAAGGGCCGTGTCCCTACTTATGTTTTTGTTTGTGTCTAAGATGGCCATGTGAGACTTAGACTTCCGCTGTGTGTTTTTAAAGTTGTTTTAAGAAGTTAAAATGTGTGGATGTAAATAAGTTTTTTTATTATTCCGCACTATTTTTATTATTGAATGCAATGAATGACTATGTGGCTTGTATAAGACCCCTTCGGGGTCGAGTACGCCTTGTTACGACTTGGGGGTGCTCCTGGGTCGTGACATGCTCCTATGTACTCAGTTAGACAGTTGTTTTAGTTTTGTTTTAGTGTTGGTTAGAAATAACATAGGGTTCGTATCTAAAAAGTGTCCAGAAAAAGTAAAGAGAAAGGGCTAATTGTTACTACATGTGTAGGGGCGTGAAGCAGTATCTGTAGAAAAATGTCTGGTGCAGCGGTCTATGAACCCCATCGACAGTCTGTCGTTCACTCCACAAACCCAAGGTAAGTCCTGAAATTTTTCAAATTATTGAAGTGATCTACGGTCTCGACCCACGGACCGTAAACGGGTCTCGTAGGTCGAAACCCTAGTCTACCCGACCCGACCCAGACTTCCCCTTTTTAAAAACCCCAAAGTTTAAAACATTTCCCACTCTTTCCAAAACCTTCATCCGAACCCCAACAAAATAAAATCCACAAATTCACGCCCTCACACCACCCTCCATCAGATCCCCCAAAGGAATTCACCCCGAAAATCTACACACTCACAACCTTCCCGTCATTATCAAATATTCCCTTATTCAGGAGGGTCTGGTGTTCCGGTACGGTACAACGTTGGGTCAAATTCAGTCGGAGTCTAAGTCGTGGCACGCAATCACACCACTCCTTTTTTCTTTGTAAGGTAGCTGACTGTACTCTCAGTTTGAATTGTGATTCATAACTTGCATAGGGTTAGTCGGGAGTGGGTCTTGACCTTGGGTATAGAATCATCATTAAATGCCTGTTAAAAATGAAATTTAAACACCCTTGGGATGATGGTCAGTGATTGTAGGTATTTCTAACTTAAAACCAGTAGTACTTTGAGTCTAAATGTATGTTCTGACTTAGGGTTCCGTAACCTGTATGAATGGCATGCTTAACTGAATTATCAGACCCCCGAGAATGACGAACTAGCATGTGGAGTGTTGAAACGCATGATTAGACTTGCTTAGTGTTGTTGTTAATCCGTTTGTCTGTCTAAATGATATAGCACTGATGCATAAAATTGGCGCAGAACCATCCACGAGACCCCATCCAAGGACCGTCGTTCTGTCGACAGACCGTTGATCAGGTTTGTGGTAGGGGCACTTGGGAAATTTCCCAAGTGTGACACAACGGAGCTGGACTACGGTTCGTGGATTGACCCACGAACCGTTCTGCATCTCCGTCATTTCCATCTGTGACTATGCACTGGTTAGTTATGACATGCGGAGCAGGCCCACGGACCGTAGGTTACCACTGTAGTTTATTGTAATTTTTGTTTCTCATTATTACTTGTGTTGTGTACTAACATCTCCGCTGCAGGTATCATGATACCAAAGAAAAAAGTAGTCATCAACAAGGGCCGGTCATAATCTGTGCCGCCGACCTTACGACATATCTATGAGGATACAGACATGTAACGGCACCTGCATTACTCATCCACACCTTCCCGAACCGCTCGGAACCAGTCTAAGAAGTTGCTCCCCAATGTAGTCACTGCCTACCAGTCTGATGAAGAGGATACACTGATTGGGTCACCGACTAGGTCTGGGTCCGATTATGCGTCCAACTCTGCTGCCAGGTCTGGGTTCGGGTCCGACACCGGTTCAAGTGCACATGAAGTGTCTGTCTCGTCTGATGAGGCATCTAGCTATAATGGGATTCACATCCCTCAAAATGACCAACCGAATCTTGTAGACGGAGAGCCGAACAGGTGGAGCGTCAAGAGGCTGTAGCAGATTTAACCTGGCGCCACGATAAAGAATGCCTAGGAAAAGATGGCCCTTCCAATTACGGAGGAGCGCAAAGTTCTTATCGGGAACGTCCACACTATGCCAGATATCCCCTAGCTTTTTCGAAGGCACAAGTGCTAGTGGATGGCTCATGATACGGGTACATGTAGCAAGGAGATTGTGCGGGAATTTTACGCTTCCTATACTACCACTCTCCGAGGGAGAATTCACAAGAACGCCAACTCGCAGCACAAGACCCCCTAACATCCACCATGGTCCGTAGTTTTTCGATGAACTTATCCCACACCACCATCAGTCAGTTTCTTTATGGCCCTAACCCTCACCACACATGGGCGGACTCCACCGCTGCATTTGACTATCAGTGGGAGATTGTGTGGACAGGAGCCTTCGGCTGAAATGCGGATGAAATGGAGGTGATTATATCATGGCTTGCTCGGCATCTGGCTTTGGATGGAGAAAGATCAGAATGGGTTGTTGCACCCCGGTTGGGGTATTCGAAAGGCCACCATCACTTTGGCAGCCAAGTTCTTATGGCTATTGGTCCGAAATAATTGGATATGTAAACCTCGTTTCTGGGAGTTAGATTTTTTTTTTATTCTAGTTCTTGACTTAGGATATGAACTTGCAACTTTAGCAATTCTTAATTTCCTAAGTTCGTTTTGAAGATTTTGGTATTGCGATTCAAGTTGAATTTCTGCGTTTATTATTCATCTTACGTAAGTTCATAATTCTTTAATCTAAAACAATGAATTTTGTTCAAATGATTATGGGTAACTAAACTTCACAACTAGGGTTGTGGGAACCATGAGCGACTAACAAAGTATGAATAGTAAATAAGCAATTCTTGAATAGTTCTTTGTATGCATTGATAATGCTTTCGTTTAAAAAACTTTTTAACGGTGCAAAACGTTAGAACTCACATTGTTTCTACTTGCCGGACAAAGGACGTAATCAACAAGAAAAGAATTACCAAAATAGATTTAGTGTGATACAATCTAATAGTCTAATGTCGATTAGTGCGAAGTAATAACTAAGTCAAACATCGATGTGATGTCTTGTATGAGGTAAAGGAATGGGTTAGTAAAATATACACACGTAGCCGGACGAAGGTGCGGAGTGAAATTCTCTAGATGCCGGACCAAGGATTTTGAGATGCATAGCTTATCACGTTGCATGTAGTACACTAGGAATGGGTTGTTATTACTAGGATTGCTGTGTTATGAGCTTCTGGGGAACATGTATACCCTAGTTAATTCTCTCATCTTGATAACAACCAAAATGGACTTTTGTTTACTGATTACTTACTGAATTCTTACAATTTCTTTCACAAATCCTCCCTTTTTAATAACTTGTTTCTGGAAGTAATTTGACTAAACGAATATAATTGTTGGTTAAAGTGAAGTCTAAACCATTTTCCTTCTGGGATTGACCCCAACCTACAAGTTGGGTTCTTTACTTGATAACGATCGTTTATGCTTTTTTAGGGAGGTGTAATTTAAGCGTATCATTAATCACTTTTGGAATTTACCTATTGGATTGGTAGATAAATTTCAGATGAGTTAATAACTATTACTCTAAATGGGAAACTAGAGGTGCTTGACTCCTCGAGATGCAGTTTTGAGCTTTGATCGTTGGTGTTGTGGTTCTGTTGAGTGTATCCCATATTTCTTTGTTCTCCTTTTATGTTTTTCTCTTGAATGGCATTTTTCTCAAAGTTTGAATGATTCTTCGAGATTTGTTGATCTTTTTAGCTGGTATTTCTAGTATCCTACTTATGGACTTCCTCGTAGCCTCCGATTTGTATGGCTTTTTGAATCTCCAAGTTACTCTGTTTTCTGTCAACTTCGCCGGAAGTATCTTTTCAGTTCCCCCATCAAACAGAGCATTGCCAAAGAGCTACACACAAATGCATCAAAAGGTAGTCTAATGTAAAAAGTTGTGCAACATCTTCCCAAAATAAGTCCTCCGTTTCCGCAACGTCTCAAGAAGAAAAATGAGGATGAAAAGTTCAAGAGGTTCTTATCGATGTTCAAAACATTATCGATTATCTCCCTCTAGTGGAGGCATTGTTGGAGATGCCGGGTTATGCCAAGTTTATGAAGGAATTAGTAACAAAGAAAATAATTTTGGACTTTGAAATAATTGAAGTCTCTCATAGTTGTAGTGTAATTATGACTAATGAGATGATAAAAAATAAGGAAAATCCCATAGCCTTCACCATTCTTTGCACAGTCAGTATGCTCAAATTCACCAAGGCCTTATGTGATTTAGGAGCAAGTATAAACCTAACATATGCAATCTATAAGCAACTTGCGTTGGGCTAACCAAAGTCCACAACAATAAGGCTTTTGATGGCAGACCTATCTATGAAGAACCCCGTGGGAATACTCTATGATATCTTGGTAATGGTTGAGCGATTCATTTTTTTTTCTGATTTTGTCATCCTTGATTGCAAGATTGATTTGGAAATTCCAATTATTTTGGGAAGACCTTTCTTGGTAACTTGGAGAGCATTAGTAGATGTTGAAAGTGGAGAGTTGATGTTCCGGTTGAATAAAGATGAAGTAACCCTTAATTTGTGTAAGTATATGAAATACCCAAGCGATATTCATTTGGTTTTGACTATTGATGTAGTTCATGAAGTTGTGGATAGTGTTAGCCATTTGATGTGCATGAGTGCGCCACTTGTAGCGGTACCTGCAAACTATGACTAGTCTGAAGTCCAAGGTTACGATGAGGTAGTAGCTACCCTTTTGAGTTTGGGGGAATATTCAAAGACTCCATTAAAGTTGGATATTAATCTAAAGAATTGGGAAAATTCTCCCGCAAAGCTATCAACGGAGGAACCACCAAAGCTTTGAGTTAAAAGTGCTCCCCTCCCATCTTCTATATGCATTCTTTGGGGAAAAAACACCTTGCCCGTAATAATTGTAGCTTACTTGCTTGAATGGGAAGTGAAGTTGCTCCTTGAAGTGTTGATAAGATCATCAAAGTCGTTGGATGGACTATCGCTGACATGGTGGGGATTCCATCCGACATTTGGACTCACAAAATTCAGCTTGAGAACGAGTGAAAGCTGAGTGTTTAGCATCAAAGGAGATGGAGCACACCAATGCAAGATGTGGTGAAAAATGATATAATAAAGTGGTTGGATGCAAGGGTGATTTACCCTATTGCGGATAGTAAGTGGGTGAGTCCAGTCCAATATGAACCAAAAAAGGAGGCATCATGGTAGTCCCAAATGAAAAGAGGGAGCTTGTTCCAAAAAAGGGAGGCATTATTTATTTAGTTTAACGTTATCAAAGACACTTCATCCAATACTAAGCGTAAACGATCGTTAAGTAGTAATATAACCCAACTAAGTGACTTGGGTTCGAGTCCCAAGGGAGCGGTATATATTTGAGAATCAATAGAAAACCATGAATATGATCAAGTCAATCATAGATAAAAAGATTCACAAATAAAAGCATGGTTCAAGTTAGAGGCAACACAAGTGTCAATTATGAGAGGGGTTTGGTTTCAGCTATGAGCTACAACAACAAATAATCACGAAGATTGGATTATGGGATAAGGTTGACAAATGGGTGATTGCAATCAATAGTGAATAGCAGTAAATCAGTGAATAAGCTCGAACAATTTACCACGAATAAAATTGGTTTCTCTCGAACACCAATAAGCAGCAAATAAGAATACCTTCTCTTTAGTCCATTCAATCTCTCGAGCTGAATGTGTAGAAAAGGGTTTAGGATTCAGTCTCTCGAGCTGAAACCATGACAACTTAATACCCACAGACCATAAAATCAGTAATCTCAGTTTTAGAACCTCTCTCTCGAGAAAGCCAAAAACAAGAAGGTAGAATTGCATTTGCAATTACAACCTTTTAGATTAAGCCACAATTACTTAATGAAATCACTTTTAAACAACATTTACACTATCAATTAACAATAAGCAGCACCTATATCAATCCATAATCACACCCCTAGAATTGGGGTTTTAGATAGACATCATAAAAAGGTAAAAATCGTTACCAAATTGGGTTTTCATCAATTGGATAAGATTAATATTGTCTTTACAATGGTTTGATATGAAGAATCTTCAACACCCAATTCCAATTTCACAGAATGGAAATCTTCAAATCTTTAAAGCTAAGAATATATTGTCTCTAAACTCAGCCCTAAGCTCTAAAACTTGAAAACTGAATAATAATGAAACTGAGACAAAAAACTAATGAAAAATGATACTAAGCTAAAAATTCAAAAAAGTATTTATAGTCGCCAAAAATTTTCTGTGACAGACCACTCAGCGCAATAAATCGAGATCTCCAATCCACTTGGCGATCCGCCCTTTGGTCGATTCCATCACCATTTTACTTTGTCCTTCAACATCTTCAAGTTCTGAAACTTTGGGTGATATGGCACTGTATAGCGGAACCGTTTGGCGACTCGCCGACTGCTCTTTTATATCGTCGACTTGATTTTCTCCTTCAGAACTTGGCACACTGGAACATTAGATAAGATCATAGCCGTTCGGCGACTCGCCCAATAGGTTAGGCAATCCTCAGGCCTTGTTTTCGTTGTTCTTTAAGCTGCTTTGTTCCTTTTTGCTCTATAGTGTCCATGCTTTGTTCCTCAATCCAAATACCTGAAATTCAAGGATTTACATCAGTTATTGGCATAAAATATGCATTTGAGGACACTACATCAATTAAAATGATGCCCTAAATAAGTCCAACTAGTAGACTCATCAATACCCCCACCTTAAACTTTTGCTTGTCCTCAAGTAAAACTCAAGTTCAGCAGTTCAAAAAGGATGTCTCAAACAATGTTACACAAGACACAATCATGAATGCACACAAGAAGACTCAACTTACTCATGCAAAGATCAATTGTACACTCAAAGATTCAAGTTGTGACTCACCATTATCAATGAACCTCAAGCTCACAGTACTTGCTTCAAATGCAAGTTCAAGCTCTACAAATGTACTCAATTGCTCTCACACAAAGAATGATTCCATATTCACATACAGTGGTTCACAATTTAAAACATTGGAATCAAATGCAATGCTCACAGTCACAAAGATGAACACAATGTATGAATTCACCCATAGATTTGCCCATATTTTCCAATCAACCCTTTTTTTAGATCACTCAAGATCAATAAGGTATTTTCAAGGCTTGTAACGGGGCTGAGTGCAAAGGTATGGTCATTTTGGCTCAATGGTTGTAATCGTCATGAAATATGGTGTGAACAACACTTTCTTTCATTTTCTTCATCATTCTCATTCGTGTTAAAACGTCACCCTATTATTAATCTTCCATGGATTGTTTCGACACCCCATTTTCTTCGCACTTTCACAACCTTATTCCACAACTTTTTCAATCTTTTTCTTTTTCATTCTTTTCTTCTATTTATCCTTTTATATATGGAGGGGTTCCATTTTTATCAAAGCCATAGGTCAAAGGGGACTTTCAAACCACAAATCATGAGGATTATGGGTAATTAATCAAGAGAGGCCACAATTTTATCAAGTTTTTTCCAAGAAAAGGTTAACGCTCAAAGGGTTCAAACGGAGTTCACACACACACAAGGTAGGACACAAAAGAGGTATAATATCAATTTTTTTTATACTCTTCAAAGTTGCCTAACAACTTATCAATAGATTGCATCACTTAGTCAACAGGACCAACGGGGCATAGTCTAGGTGTCATCATACATGGTTCACGGTAAGCTTATAACACAAGGCATTGAGACTAATGTCAAACAAGACTCCACACTTTCACTAGTGTGCAATGTTCATCACAAGAGACTCAATTTGATGTTTGGCTAATCACAATGAGATACAAAGAGTTCACATATTGTCTATGCAACTTCATTTGTTCTCATCGTAGCCGCACATTCATTTTTGTTGGATTATGAGCACTATTCAAGCCATTGGTATTGATCAAAACCGCTACTCAAATATGCAAGAAAACAATCCCATTCAACACAAACAAAAGGTCATACAATTTTTTTTTGGAAGGGTCCAAAAATCATTTGCATTTAAAAACAAGGACCCACAAGCTCAATAATCCACAAAAATAGTGTAACACACAATTATAGCACAAAATCCAAATATATACACAAAACCAGTCACAAAAAGTGGGCCTCACCCCACCACAAATAAAATCATTTGTCCTCAAATACAATAAAAATAATCTAAAAGTCAAAAAGTAAGACACAAATTGAGGTAAAGAAGATATCATGTCTACTCAGTCACTCCATTTATCGGGGTATCAATGCCTGGTGCATCAATCTGGACTTGGGCATTAGTGCCCTGAGTCACCTCGGAAGGAACAGGTCTACTAGACCCATCCATGGATGTCTTGGTCAGCTATGTCTGGATCACCAACTGCACAATAGTATCCTCAAGATCCGACAAGTCCTTATATATACTTTCCTCCCATATCTCTATCAGCTCCTCGATAGTCTCTACGTCCGAGTCATCAACTAGTGCATCATCCTTATGCACATTTCCAGTGGTAGCCGAAGGAATCTCTGAAGTCTCAGGAGCATCCAAATCATCTGTAGCCTCCAGTAATGAAGTGAAGTCAGTAGACTTTAGGTAATCTACATCCTTCCTCAAATCTACTACCTCTACTTTCGAAGTCGTAACCTCAGAGGTCTCCCCCTGCCTGCTCTCACAAGCCTCAACTCTCGTGGTGAGAGTGTCAGTAGAAGTCTGGAGGGGGTCAGTGCAAAACTGAAGGCACTCTTGATCATCAATGGGATAGATCTCTCAAGTCTGGTAGCCCTCACATCAGCTGAAAGGGCTAGGGGCCCCATATTCTTGATCATAGCCTGAGTGATTTTGGTGGGCTGGGATGAGCTAGATGAACCTGGGGCCTGTGAAGAGGAAAGAAGGGCAGAAGTACCTGAAGGCCCGGAGGCCGGAGTAGGTAAAGATGCCTCTACAGGTACAGAATCGATGTCCACCTCCGGGGATATATCCAACGGTGTTGCCCTACTCTTGTCAGCCTCCTCTCGAGTGTACTCGGCCTCAAAGCGTCGGATGTCAGTGGAGGAAGACGGGGTAACCTCAAAATCTCTAGTCGGGTCATGGGGTACTCTAGCATGTCAACACAGTTCCATGTTCAATAATGGGAATGGCAAAGACGGTTGCCTCTGCTTTGCCCTCATGGTCATATTTTTCTCAATGATAAGGCCCAGGTCAATGCACCTTCTAAATATGATAGACCCAAGGCATGCCTTCTTAGGATGTCGGAGGAGACACTCGTTCTGGGTTGGAATAAATATGTTGTTGATAAAGCCAAACCAGAACCGGGCAGCAATATTCAAGTCTCTCTTCTCGATGAGGACTCATGCCTTGATCAACCTCGGGGTGGTATCGGAAATCATAGGTTCCAACCAACCCTTTAACTCATCTAGTGACTGAGTGATAGGCAATCCCTCATAGAGATTTGAAGAATGAAGAGCTCTTTCAAAAACAGTGTTAATGTACTCACTGCTAGACCTAACTTCCTATCCCCGAACCATGACTGACTTAACTGGTCTGAACTTGCTAGCCTTCTTATTGCCCTTTGGAACCAGGTCACCATACGCTATATAGAACTCCCAGACCCATGAAGGAATATAAGGGCCTCGGGAACTGATGAACTGCTTGAATCTGTGAAAGTGAAGTGTGTCCCTCACATTAGAGTCTTTTCCCTCAAGGCCCTCTATAGATAATAACTTTTCCTCCAAAATTGTTCGCAATCTGTCACCTTTCAATCTGTTGATAGAATTAGTAGGAGTGACGACTGGTGTTAATGGAGCCACAGAAGGTGTTGGAGCTGGCACTAAGTCTGCTAATGTGGAAGCTGGAAGGACTCTAGTTGGGTGAGATCTATATCGGATCTCAGCCCTCCGGGACTGTTAGGGTTGGTCATCCTTAGGGTCATTCTTAGGATGTCGGAGGAGACACTCGTTCTGGGTTGGAATAAATGTGTTGTTGATAAAGCCAAACCAGAACCGGGCAGCAATATTCAAGTCTCTCTTCTCGATGATGACTCATGCCTTGATCAACCTCGGGGTGGTATCGAAAATCATAGGTTCCAACCAACCCTTTAACTCATCTAGTGACTGAGTGATAGGCAATCCCTCATAGAGATTTGAAGAATGCAGAGCTCTTTCAAAAACAGTGTTAATGTACTCACTGCTGGACCTAACTTCCTATCCCCGAACCATGACTGACTTAACCGGTCTGAACTTGCTAGCCTTCTTATTGCCCTTTGGAACCTGGTTACCATACGCTATATAGAACTCCCAGACCCATGAAGGAATATAAGGGCCTCGGGAACTGATGAACTGCTTGAATCTGTGAAAGTGAAGTGTGTCCCTCACATTAGAGTCTTTTCCCTCAAGGCCCTCTATAGATAATAACTTTTCCTCCAAAATTGTTCGCAATCTGTCACCTTTCAATCTGTTGATAGAATTAGTAGGAGTGACGACTGGTGTTAAAGGAGCCACAGAAGGTGTTGGAGCTGGCACTAAGTCTGCTAATGTGGAAGCTGGAAGGACTCTAGTTGGGTGAGATCTATATCGGATCTCAGCCCTCCGGGACTGTTAGGGTTGGTCATCCTTAGGGTCAAATAAAGCAGCCTGGGAGCTCGTAGTCATCCTGTCAGATGTCGGCCTCTTTCCCTTACCTTTGACTCTCGGTGGAAGCTTTTGTCCTCCCTTCTTTGGAGGGTTTGACCCCCCTTCATTAATAGTGAAACCCCATGTTCTTTTCCAGTATGGCATCCCAATCTTGGTCCTTACCATGTCTGCAAATCATCGGGAAAAAGTTAAAAATCATTCAATCAAAAGAACATAAAATAGTTGCAGATAGACTCGCCGAAAGAATCGGCGAGTCGCCGAATTACTTTGGTGAGGTAGATGGGGCTCACTAAAAGGATTGGCTCTAAAATTCTCAGAAAAATTTGGCATGTGGGCGATGGAAAGGCCTTTTGGTGAATTGCCGACAACATTCGGGGAGCAAGGATTAGCTCACCGAAAGTTACAGTGCAATTTAGGCTAAGGTGTATAGACAGAGGGCGATCAAGAAGACTTTCGGCAAGTCGCCGAGTGTCTTCGCTGACCTCAAGCTTCTCGCCGATAGTTACAGAGTCAAATATCAAGAATGGCATGAAATTAAATGCGAGATGGGGAACTTCAGCGAACCGCCTAGTGGTTCTGCGAGCTTGATCCAGCTCGCCAAACGACCCAACGTGCCTACTTTCAACCCAACTACTATAATTTCACCTCGGAATCCCCGAAAACAAAATCAAAGAATGCAATAATAAAATTAAAGCAAGACCCATTACACCGATTACCCCGAGATACTCAAACTTCTCCAGTTTTGCCAAATTTGTCCATTTGACAACTTTTCTCCTTAAGAATGACATTACCCGCTATATCATTAGGCAAATTACGTCATTTGGCACAACTACGGGTTATTTATACTTCACCCGACTAGACCAAACGACATGCAAGCAGAACCCCATGAATTCTAACCAATTTTAAGGCATAAAATTATAGGAATACAACACTTTAAACTCTATGGGCAAGACTATCAAATTAAAATAGGCATTCAAACATACTAACACTATCACAGAGGCCCAACACAGTTCTAAAAGATAAAATCATTGCAGTTGAGTACAAAAATTTAAAAATAAATCAGGGTTCGGAAAACTAACCTTTAATGCCGAATTAATAAAGATTGAAATGCTAGGCAGCAAAGAAATCCAACTCCGAGCACCAATCAACAACTAAAACACTCTAAAATGCAAGAAATATAGAAACTAATGTGCGGGTGTGAGTTTGGGAAGATTAAAAGTGAGGGAAACTGAAAGAGTTGAAAGTTTAAGCCTTTGGCCTTTTAAAAAACCGTCCAAATGGCGCTTATTCGGCGACATTAGTCGTGCTCTCCGACCCACTTGGTGACACACCGAGTTGTCACTTACCTCGCCGAGTTTTACAAAACCTCCAGTTAATATGGGGGTCCAAATGGCGGACTATATCGCTATCGCCAACCTGTTCAGCTATTCGCAAGGTTGCTCCTAGGCTCCCCGAGTTTTACATACTCCAATTTAAAATTGTCTTGAGTCCAACGATGGTCTAGTTCGGCCTCGCCGACCTCTTCGGTGATGCTCCGACTGGACCTTTAGCTCACCAACCTGCACTTTTCAACAACTTTCCTCACTTTGACCTACACAAACAACAGAAAATTATTTCTTAAAGCAAAAAATAAATCTATAATCTTTTGTATTACCTCCCAAGAATCGCTTTAGTTAACGTCATGGCACAACTTACCCCACTCAATCTTGATTTTTAGGGTAGAGACGAGACAACACATGACCCATTTGGGTCTCCACCGGCTAAAAAAATATGGAATGGGAAGTAGTCATCTGATTCAGCAGTGAGAAATTCTATTTTATCTCATTCAACACTTTATCGTGTTCTTCAAATTTGATATGTATTTGATAATCAATAGAAAAGCATAAATTTGATCAAGTCAATTATAGATAAAAAGCATTCACGAATAAAGCATGGTTCAAGTTAAGGGTGACACAGTATCAAATATCAGGGGGATTTGGTTTCAACTATTAGCTACAACAACAAATAATCACAAAAATAACAAATATAGAGACGGGATTTTTGGGATGTGATTGGATTATGGGCTAAGGTAGAAAAATGGGTGATTGAAATCAATAGTGAATAGTTGTAAATCAGAGAATAAGCTAGACTTTAATGGGGATAAACTTTCTCTCAAATAATTTACCCCGAATCAAATTAGTTTCTCTCGAACAACAATAAGCAGCAATTAAGAACCGCCTTAGCTTTAGTCCATTCAATCTGTCAAGCTGAATGTCTCGAAGAGGGTTTAGGATTTACTCTCTTGAGCTGAACCCATGACAACCCAATACCCACAGACCATCAAATCAGTAATCTTAGTTTTAAAACCACTCTCTCGAGCAAGCCAAAAACACGAAGGTAGAGTTGCATTTGCAAAGACAACCCTTTAGATTAAGCCACAATCACTGAATGAAATCTCATTTAAACAACATTTACATAGTGAATGAGCAATACCCAACAACTACACTAACCCATAATCACATAATCACACCTCAAGTATTGGGGTTTTAGCTAGACATCATAAAAAAGGAAAAAATCGTTACTAATTGTATTTCCATCAACTGAGTAAGATTAATATTGTCTTTACAATGGTCTAGGATGAAGAATCTTCAACACCCACATCCAACTTCTCAGAAATGGAAATCTTCAAATCTTCAAAGCTAAGGAAATATTGTGTCTAAACTCAGTTCTAAGCTCTATAACTTTAAAACTTAATAATAATGAAACTTAGAAAATAATCTAAT
Source organism: Solanum gracilifrons (assembly GCA_029582605.1). Taxonomy (NCBI): domain Eukaryota; kingdom Viridiplantae; phylum Streptophyta; class Magnoliopsida; order Solanales; family Solanaceae; genus Solanum; species Solanum gracilifrons. Next base: position 38,624 of record JAJOOH010001256.1, on the reverse strand, counting down.
GAAAAATGATACTAAGCAAAAAATTCAAAAAAGTATTTATAGTGGCCAAAAATGTGTTGCGAAGGACCACTCAGCGCAATAAGTCGTGATCGCTGATTCACTTGGCGATCCGCCCTTTGGTCAATTCCATCACCTTTTTGCTTTGGCCTTCAGCATCTTCAAGTTCTAAAACTTTGGACGATAAGGCACTACATCGTGGAACCGTTCGGCAACTTGTCGAGTGCTCCTTTCTATTGACGACTTGATTTTCTACTACAAGGCTTGGCACACTAAAACTTTAGGCGAGACCATAGCATTTCAGCGACTCGCCCAATGGGTTAGGCGATCCTCAGGCCTTCTTTACTTCGTTCTTTCAGTTGCATTGTTCCTTTTTTCTACATAGTGTCCATGCTTTTTTCCTCAATCCAAATACCTAAAATTCAAGGATTTACATCACTTATTGGCACAAAATATGCATTTGAGGACACTAAATCTATTAAAATGAAGCCCAAAATGAGTACCAACTGTGGACTCATCACATATGCATGGACTACAAGAAATTGAATGCACGGACCCAAAAAAATCACTTCCCCATGCCCTCTATGGATCAAATAATTGATTGAATTTCATAAAAAAAATGTTATTGCTTCTTCGATGGGTACTCCGGATATAATCAAATCTCTATTACCAAGAGAAAACCAATTTCACGTATCTGTATGGGACTTTCGCTTTCAAAAAAAATGTTGTTTGGGTTGTGTAATGCTCCAAAAATATTTAAACGTTGAATGCTATCTATTTTTAATGATATGGTAGAAGATTCAATTGAAGTCTTCATGGATGACTTCTCAGTTGTGGTTGATACTTTCAAAGCATGCTTGGCATACTTGGAGCAGGTCCTTCAGAGATGTGTGAAGATAAATTTGGTCCTAAATTGGAAGAAATTTCACTTCATGGTTAGGAAAGGAATAGGTCTTGGACATAAAGTATTATAAAAAGGGCTGGAAGGTGATAAAGCAAAAATCGAAGTCATAGGTATGTTACCACCACCGATCTCGGTGAAAGGCATTCGAAGTTTCTTGGGTCATGCTGGTTTTCACCGGAGGTTCTTCTAAGACTTTTCAAAAATTTCACACCCTTTGTGCATTCTTTTGGAGATGGAAGTAAAATTCAATTTTGATGATGCTTGCATGATAGCGATTAAATGTTTGAAAGAGAAATTGATTTCCACTCCGGTTATCATTAGTCATGATTGGTCATCACCCATCAAAGTGATGTGTGATGCAAGCGGTACGGCACTGGGTGTTGTGTTTGGGAAAAAATGCAATAAGTTATTCCACCCCATTTACTACACAAGCAAAACTTTGAATGCCGCGCAGCGTAACTATACAGTTATTGAGCAAGAATTACTTGCGGTAGTATATGCATTTGTGAAAATTAGAACATACTTGCTAGGTACCAAAGTGGTTATTCACACAGATCATGCCGCTCTGCGGTATTTGATGGCAAACAAATATACCAAGCAAAGATTAATAAGGTGGGCACTCTTGTTGCAAGAATTTTACTATGAAGTCAAAGACAGTAGAGGTTGTGAAATTCTAGTGGCTGACCACCTATCAAGGCTACAAGGAAAGGAGAATGACGAGCTATAGGTAGACATAAATGATGTATTTCCCGATGAACAAGTATTCACGGTAACTCTACAACAAACTCCTTGGTATGCTGATTTTGCTAACTACGTACTGTGTTGATTACTGCTGGAGGAACTGAACTTTTATAAACAAAAGAGGTTTTTCTTTGATGTAAAGAAATACTTTTGGGATGAACCATGCCTATTTAAACAGTGTGCAGACCATATTATTAGGAGATGTGTGTTGGAGGAGCAATTCAGTGAAATTCTCCATGCTTGTCATACTTCACTGGTTGATGGTCATCATGGTGCGGTGCGTACAACTGCTAAAATTATTCAAAATGGTTACTACTGTCCATCGCTTTACAAAGATGCTCATGAGTTTGTTCAGAAGTGTACTCAATATCAAAAAAATGTGGTGTCCAAAAGACGTGAGCTGCCCCTCAAGCCTATTCTGGAGGTTGAGTTGTTTGATGTTTGGGAATTAGATTGCATGGGTCCATTTGTGAGTTCGTTTGGTAATAAGTATATTTTTGTGGCAGTAGACTATGTTTCCAAATGGGTAGAAGTTGTGGCACTACTAAACAATGAAGGAAGAAGTGTTGTTTAGTTCCTAAAATTCTACATCTTTGCTAGGTTCGGCACTTCTCAGGATATTATTAGTGATGGTGGATCCCATTTTTGCAATAGACTTTTTGCATCCGCATTGAGGAAATATGGGGTGAGACATATACTAGCAATGCCATATCATCCTCAAACAAGTGGCCAAGTGGAAGTTTCAAATCGAAAGATCAGGAGCATCTTGGTTAAGATCATAAATGCAAATAGGACTGGTTGGTTTCAAAAATTAGATGATGCTCTGTATGCATATCGCACCGCCTAAAAGACACCAAAATGGATGTCTCCATATCATCTAGTCTTTGGAAATCTTACAATTTACCAGTTGAACTGGAACACAAAGCATTATGGGCATTAAAGGCTCTAAATCTGGACTAGGCCAAGGCTTCAAAAGGAAGAGTAGATCCATTCAATGAATTGGCTGAATTTAGGTTTAGGGCATATGAAAGTTGAGCCCTCTACTAGGAAAATATTAAGAAGTGGCATGATTCTAAAATCCTTAAGAGGGAATTTCGAGTTGGAGATTTGGTGTTGCTATATAATTCTCGACTAAGACTCTTTCTAGGAAAGCTCAATTCCAAATGGTCAGGTCCATTTAGAGTAACACGGCTGTTCACAAATGGAGCCATTGAAGTTGAAGGTAAAACAATCCCCGCCTTCAAGGTGATGTGCAACGCTAGAAGTTATATTTTGGAGAATGCCATGAAATTTGTGTGATTGAAGTGGTGTATCTGAAAGATACTTAAGAGCATTTCCACGTCGTGCCACGATGTTAGATAAGGTGATTCTTGGGAGGAAACCCATGTGTTAGTGTTTAGAATAATGTGTGTTGAATGTGAAAGTGTAGGTAATATTGTGAGGTTAAGATTCCATCGGCAAATCGTCCAGTTTGTTCGGTGATCACGAAGTTAATCCCCTTCCTTGCATCAACAATGGGCTGAGACACTGGAACATTAGGCGGTATACATGCACCGCTCGTGGACTCGCCGAAGGGCTTAGGTGACCCGACTTTTACCGCATGTTTATATTAGCCCAAAATCATGGATCATTCAGCGAGGTTCAAATTCCATTAGGCGATGCACCGATGTATTAAGCGTACTTTCTCTTGTTTGACTTTCTGCCCCAACATGGACTGGTTGAACATTGGAAATTTCGGTGAACTCCAGATCATTTGGCGAATCGCCAAAATTTTTGTTGACTCCAACAAGCTTTCGCAAAATGGATGCCTAGTGAAGATTTCTTGTCACCCTACTCACCATGTTTAAGTACCAGTAGTTTATCTTTGTTTTTGTTAATGTTTTTTCACTATTCACATTGTGGAGAATGTTTGATGCTTTTAGTGGGGGTGGTGGGAATCTCGTTATTAAGTCCTCTGTTCTCTCAAAAGTTATTCAAGTAACGATCATGATCAATACCAATGACTTGAATAGTGCTCGTAATTGAACTAAATTAATGCAGCTACGATGAGGCCAAATGATGTTGGATAGACAATATGTGGACTTTTTGCATCTCATTGTGACTAGCGAGTTATCTAATGGAGTCTCTTGTAATGAACATTGCACACTATCTTGAATGAGTCTTGTTTGATATTGCAGCCAATGCCTTGTATGATGAGCTTACCTTGAACAATAATTGTAGAGACACCTAAAATTTGCCTTGTTAGTTTGATTGACTAAGTTATGCAAGCTCTTGAAATTATCTTTGGAAACAATTAAGATGAGTGAATTTTTTTTTACAATATACCTCTTTTTTGTGGCCAACCTTGTGAGATGTGTGAACCTTGCATTAACCCCTTTGAGCCTTATCCTTTTCTTGGAAGAAGCTTGAACAATTGTGACCCCTCTTTGTCAATTCACCCATAACTCTCATGAAGTGTGATTTGTTTGTATAGCCAATTTAGGGCAAAAACATAAGTTGGGGGTGTGGTGAAAAGAGAAGGTAAATCAATAGGTGTGAAAAATTCCCCTTTGATCAATGGTCTTGCAAAAGATGGAACTCCTCCATTTAAAAAAAGAGAAAGAAAAGAAGAAAACAAAAGAAAAAAATGAAAAAGTTGTGAAATAAAGTTGTGAAAGTTGCAAAAGATATGGGGTGTCCGGTAGTCCATTGGAAGTTGAATAATGGGGAGAATGATTAAAAAATTGAAGAAAAGAAAGAAAGTGATGTGCAGAGCACATTTCATGAGGGTAGCAACCACTGAGCCTAAATGACCATACCCTTACGCTCAGCACTGTTACAAGCATTGAAATGACCTTTGTGATTTTGAGTGAGCTGAAGCAAATGTTGATTTGAAAAAAAGGGCAAACCTATGGGTGAAGTGATGCATGTGTTCATATTTGTGAGTGTGACAGTCGTATGTGATTCTGAAACTAAAAAATGTTGATGAACTTTTTCTGAATAGGGAATCATTTTTATCGTGAGGGAATTTGAGTACCTTTTTTGAGCTTGACCTTATATTTGAAGCAAGAATTGTAAAGTTAAGCATCTTTGGTAATCATGAGTCACAATTTGAGTCTCTATGTGCAAAATTGGTAATTGCATGAGTAAGTTGAGTTCTGTTGTTAGGATTCATGTTGAGTCTTTTGTAGCATTGTGTGAGACATCCTTGTTGAACTGCTGAACTTGACTTTTACCTGAGGACAAGCAAAAGTATAAGTTGGTGGTGTTGATGAGTCGGAGATTTGGACTCATTTGGAGCTTTGTGTATACAGATTTAGTGTCCACAAATGCTTAATTTGTGCAATAAATTAATGTTAAATATGTAATTTTCAGGTATATGGGTTGAATAATAAAGAAAGGACACTAATAGGAGAAAAGGACAATACATGTTGAAAAAGGGGGACAAAAACAAGTATGACGATCGCCAAGATAACTCGGAAAATCATCGTGTTACCCCTGGACTGCCTAAATTTATAGAACACTAATCCTGAAACAGCAAAAAACTTAGATGAACAACACTCCCTATCGGCGAATCACCGACTACATCGATGATGGAATATCATGTCGCCAAACATATTAGTAAAGACCAAGGTGAACTCGAATTGGTGAGCTAAAGGACTAAAGGGAAAATCATGGAAATGATCGATGATCCCGATCTAGATCTCCTAAAATTACAGTGCTTGAACGAAGAAAATATGAAAAAAGAAGGCGATGGACAGGGACGATCGACGAGTCGCCGACTGGTTGGTGATGCCCGACTTTACTCGCCGATTGACCCTAAAAAGCCACATCTCAAATCAGTATAAATTGATTTTTGGAAGAAAGAGAAGGCATTCAAATATTGTCAGGATCAAAATAGAGAGAACAACAACACTATTCTTGTTGATTCTAGATAAATTTGGCAAGAGATTTCAATTGGGTATTGTAATAGAAAATATATTAGTCATCTTAGAACTTCCATTTTAAAATATCCAACCATGGAGAATGTAGTAGGTATTGAATTTCTTTCTTTTCGGATGATTGGCTAAAACCCCGATATTGGGGGTTTGATAATGCAACAAATTTCTGCGTTTGACTTAATGGGTGCTAGATATTATCGATTTTTATGTTAATTTGAAGTGGTTCTGAGATATCGTTGGTGTTTAATCTGTATATTTTATGGTTATTTCGATATAATTCAGGGTTATATACTTGGTTGAGAAAGAAATGTAAAGCTAAGGTGATAAGTTGGCGCTCAGGGTTAGTGGATCATGATGGTGTCAGCTTGAGAAAGTGAAGCCCAAGATTCATCCTATGTATCTAGATCGAGAGAGTGGATGTGCTAAGGATGTGGACTGGTCATTTTATGTAGTGCGTTGAGGTTCGAGAGAACTAAGTGGAAATGAGGAATTGTTCGAGAGAAAAGTGCCTCACTTAAAGTTCATCCGACCCATGAAGAATGGACATTTTTCGTTAGTGATTTGCATCCATTGAGTTGATTGGCATTTTTTGTTAGTCAATCCCCCAAACATCTTTCTCTTATTTAGTTGTTCGTAGTTAATTGTTGAAGTTCTTTTCTTGTCTAAAAACCGCTCACTTTGGAATTGTCATTCCTCCTCCAATTTGGTCCATAGTTTCTGAAAACTTTTATTCCTTCAGCTGCAAAAAACTTTTGTTGGGTTTATACTACTTAACAACTGTCTACACCTAGTATCGGTTGATGTATAGTTGATACATTAATCATGCCTTCAAGCCAGTCGACTTCGTTCTTGTTCGAGGGAAGAAGGTTAAGTGTAGCAGCACGAAGATAATTAAGGTACTAGGGTATACATGGGACTTCAAGCATGACTATATCGACCTCATTGCGAAGAAGACCTTAGATGATCTAAAGGGTTAGTTTTCACCCTTCATCTCTAACATGACACTGAGTGGGATTGAGAAAAGTGCACTGATTTGAATGTTGCTACCAAATACTAGTTCACATTTATTAGAAGCACCATTATGCCTTACCAAAATTAATGAATCTTCCGACATCCAAAGGCTGCTTTTCTAGGTTCGATTGTGAGTCGACAGAGGTTGAATTTAGGTCTGCTCATTGAGCAAGAGATGGTCATGAGGGCCAAGAAGAGCTAGACCTCTCTTTTTTTCCCCGTATTGATCACTATGTTATGTCGCTGAGCCTGTGTCCCTAGGGATGAGAATACAGATATGGAGGTGACACCCACCTGTTCTACTAACATCTGACTTATCGAGGCTGAGTACTTGAGAGATGAGGTTGATAAAAGAAGAGTTACACCAGTAGATACATCACCGGTAGTTGATGTTGATATGTTGCCTGCCGAAGCAATACTTCCTCTTCAGGGCAGTGATATTAAAGGTAACTTTGGTCATTTTAGTTCATCTGCTACACCCCATCCCTCTAGTATCGTTGTTACTTCTTCACAACCCCCTATAACCCAGGCTATGTTATATAACATTGGCTGTCTAGCCTAATCTATTGATGTGCGTGCCTCTCGTGTTGAGGTTGTTGTTCTTGGGATGTTAGAGAGGGTGATTGTTGCTCCCTTGACCCCAATTAGGGCTGAGATGACAAGCATCGGGAGCATATTTATGGCCATCAACTTGTACTAGATGCCCTTGTTGTGAGAATAGATGCTTGCGAGGAGGGTTGAGGTTATTCTTCAACTGTCACGACCTTAAAGGCCGATGTTGCTGACTATATGAGAGATGTGGATGAGCTGAAGTCCACTGACTTATCGATGTTGTTTGGTACGTGGAGATTCTCAAGGTCCCTAGCACTGATATTCTGGCCAGTTCTAACGTTGCTCAGTTACTGTGACCGAAGATGTTGCTAAGGCTGATGATAGAGATGCTGAGTCTTAGGCGGAGAATGATTAGGAGGAGCTCGATGTTAGAGATGATGCCATGTGTAATGATCTAGCAGATCCTGAGGGAGCCATGGTTGAGACTATTGTGCAGGCATCACTAAGAGAGACGTTGATTATAGGCTCTAGTGGAGCCAATGATGTTGTTGAGTCAGGCACTGATCGCCTGACAAATGGAGTTACTGACATGTAAACTTCACCGAGGCTTAGCCTAGAAGTTTTATTCTCTTTACTCCATTTTTGTTACTTTTTAGACTATTTTACTGTTTATGTTCATTTGAGGACAACTGCTAGATTAGTTTAGACAGGTGAGGAATAAACCTGTTTTGGGTTGTTTTGCAGTTTTGTGAATGTTTGATTATTTTATGTTTTATATATATATGGTTTTGAGCAATCGTGTTGATCCGTCTTTGGAATTGCAATTTGTTTTGAACCGATTTTTTTAAAAAATTGCACATTTTTTGTTTGATTGTGGCTTTTCTCTTGCATTTTCTAGTGTCAGTTGTAGTCCATACCGATGACATGAATAGTTCTCTCAATTGAACGATATGAATTTGCGGCTACGATGAGGCAAAATGAGTTACATAGCTCATGTGTGAACTCCTAGCATCTTGTTGTGACTAGCCGATTGTCGAGTCAATCTTTTGTGATGATCATTGCACACTAGCTAGAAGTGTGGAGTCGTTTTTGATAATTGTATCAAATTCCATGTGTTGTGTGTTTGTCTTGAATGTTATGTTTTAGGACACCTAGAACTTGCCCGTTTAGGCCACAAAGAGGTATAACGTCGCCACCTTATGAGATGTGTGAACCTTGGTTGGCACTTTTTGAGCCTATCCTTTTCTTTGGGGAAAACTTGAACTACTTTAACCTACTTTTCCCATTACCTATAACCTTCATGAAGTATGGGTTTATTTGAATAGCCAACTTAGGCCAAAAGTCTAAGTTGGGCGTTTAGTGTGAAAGAGGAAAATCAAGGAATGTGAAAAATCCCCTTTGAAATCATAAAAAAAACGATTAAAAGGGAACCCCTCTATATATAAAATAAATTAAGGGAAAGAAAATAAAAATATTCAAAAAGAGAAGAGTTTGCAAAATAAAGTATGTGAAAGGAGAAAAAGAAATGGGTTATCCAATAACTTGTGCTTAAATGAATAATAGGGTGGATTGTGAACATCATGGAGTTTGAAAGAGAAGGAGTAAAAGTGTTTTGCAGGCCAAACATAACTAAGGTAGAAGTCACTAAGCCAAGGTTATCATACCTTTGCACTCAACCCCGTTAGCAAGTCCAGCTTCACACAAGAAAACCTTCACGTTTAGCAAGTCCGGGTTCCCAAAATAGATGTTGTATCATGAGATGGAAACCTCCAGGCCTAGTAAGTCAAGGTTTCTAGTAGCAATCTTCTTGTTCCATAACCACGTGCCACCGTAGGTCTTAGCTTAGTGGATCCCCTATACAACTATTATGTATGTAGGTTCTACCTTGGCAAGTAGTACCCTCTCTTTTCGGTATGAGAGTAGAACACCGGATTTCATGTAGCTCACATGGTCTATGTCCGTTATGGCAATGTCTCCCGAAAGTTAAGAAATGAACTAAGATAAGAATATGAACTCAAGTCATGTTTTCTTGATGAGTTAATTAGTGTATGTAGGACTATGGACCCTACTTATGCATTCCACAAGTGGACTCTAAGGAGGTTATGATTAGGCTCTTTATGTAATGAAGGCGATGGTCTATGTTTGTTAATATGAAAGCATGTTAAGGTTGACTTTACTTATGTCAAGACATGAAGTATAATTATGCGTGTGAATTACACTTATGACTTCTTAATGGGTTTGCTTAGTATATGTGGGGATATGGGATTCCATGTGTACATTGTACAAGTGAGCTTGTGAAGGGGTTGTGAAGGTGGTTTACCTATGACATGAACTAAATGGGTTATGACTAATGATGTAGTAAATGAATGAGTCCTTATATGATGTTATGAAGTATGTTGGTCTTATGTCTAATGTTAAATGAATATGTTATGACTTGTTGAATATGATGTGCCTAGTCTATTGTTGTTTCCTAAGAACACCTGGTGTGAGTAGTATCATGGGATGCTACTTGAACATTGCACTACTGTGACTTGGGGGTTGTCTTAGGTGATGGTTCCTATGTGAAGACTATGTCTTATGGTGTGTTTATGACTCTATGAATATATGTGGTAGCATTGATAAAGGCTATATGTAAGTTCACCCTTGGTAACCTTAAGGTAGTACATTGCACCAAGTAATCCCTAAGGGTTGCTTGAGGAAAGGAGTTAAAATAAAGAGGAAGGTAATGTATTGTATGCATTGAATGTGCCTAAAATGTTATAAGTGGCTCTATCTATGCTATTATGAATTGTTTCAATGTGTATGATAATGTATATGGTTTATATTGTTCCTATTGTACTAAATGTTCTTGAAGTTTCTCTAAAAAGGCATGATGTATGGTTTCCAACTAAATGTCCCTTTTAAAAGCATGTTTTTGCATGGTTATCATACTTAGTGCATTCTTGTACTATAACCATTCTTCTTCATCTTTTTACACCAAGTGTAGGTGGTGGTGGCTAAAGGGCTTTTCCTAGAAGTGATGATATTGGGTTACTATTCCCAAGTTCGGGTGTGCCCTTAAAGATTCAAGGACCTTAATGTGAAAGAGTTTCGTTAAGTTCTATGTACTAGATAGTAGTTACATTTATATTGTAAGGGCTATGTCCCTCTTGTGTTGTAGTCGTGCTTTAAGATTGCTACCTTGAAACGTAGTACTTCGATTTTGTATTAAAGGTTTAAATGAGGTGACAATTAAGTCTTGTGTTATATTGTGAAAAAGATTTAAATTTTCCGCTATTTTTCTATGATAAATGCTATGACGAATGTTAAGGGCTTGTATAAGACCTCCGAGAGGTCGAATACGCTGATAACACTAGGGGGTGCTCTCGGGTCATTAGAAACTTGGTATCACAGCATAAGGTTATGAAAATGGTCTTAGGATTCAACGTCTCACGAGCCACGTCTATTAGAGTCTTGTTCATCAGTGCCAGTCGCGACACATCTATGAGCTAGAGACTATAGAACGGTAGAAGTATCGCTTTCTTCATTACTCTTGTGTCGTGTCATAGAGCTTAACTCCATATGATCTCTCTCTATTATTTTCCCTCGTCCAGTGGTCTTCTAGTTGTGATTATTTAGAAGGGGTGATGTTGCAAGGATCGAGGGAAAAAAGGTGAGTTTTAATGCTTATTATAATGTGGTGACTATATGAGTATATATGAAGGTAGATTTGGAAATCGTATTGTGATGCCAATCATGGCTATGTGTGACCTATGAGGTTGGAGGCATTACATTGAAAATGGTGTATGGTGGTGTAGTTCTCGTATGATAAGAGTTGGTATGGCCAAATTGAAATCCTTTTTAGGATGATGAGTTGCTTTATGGTGATGGGTAATTAAAGTAGAAAGTCATGGGGTAGATTTGAGGAGTTTTGAAGGAATAAGGCAACTAGTGTGAGTTGAAACTTGTCCTTTTTTATGAGTGATGCTTCATGGTTGTCCTTGTTTGAATCGGAGTTCTTGTGTAGTCTTTCCCTAAAAGCGGAAAGAGGGGCTTTGTTCCATGAGCTGGGATAGTATTTTGCCCTAAGGTTAACTTGGAAAGTTGCATGTACCCCTTAGTTCATGGGAAGGACTAGAAAATAGATGTTTACCAACTTTAAAAAGGATAGTTGTCTTTTAAAGTTGATCTTAATTATGGTCATTCAACGAGGGTGTTTAGATAATACCTAGGCATGGTTTAGCGAAAAGTTACACTAAGGGTGATGATAAGGGTATGATGTGATAAAAAGTTGATTAAGTTCACCCCAAGTGGGGCATAATGTGCCTAGATGGTAAGGTTTTGAGTTCCCTTGCTATTTATACATTGAACTTGCTTGAGTTTTCCAAGTTGAGAACCACTTTGGGTGATAGATATGTAATAGAGTCGTATAAATACTCATCTTTTTTGGATTGTTGAAATCCTCACCGAAGGGAGTATATTGAAGATTTAGTGGAGAATGGTGCCTACCTTAGAGATGAAGGAGGTAATGATTAAAGGAGTTTGCATAACTTGATCCCAAGAGGGGGACATTGTGGTTAATTGGTAAGTGATAGTTATCTTAGTTACTTTAATGTGTTCTTAGATGGGTTTACCCTAAGTGGGGGATGATGAGTGAGTATTAAGGTTCTTGATATCCTTATATTTTCCTTCTATTCTTATTCAATATTAAGACCAAACAGTTCCTAGTAGCGTGTTCATGTTTTGGAGTCTTGCATATGATTATGAGTTGCATGATCTTCGTATGTTATGCATGTCCTAGAAGACACTATGTTATGCATGTTTTTGAAGGATTCTTATTACATAAAAATGGAATTTTAGTAATAAAATTCATGTTTCTCATGTCAATATGCATCTTTATATGGTGAATGGACTCTTGACTTCATGAGCAAGAGAGTATGAGCATGCTTAGGTTAGAGGTTGACAATTTCTCCTTAAATGAAATGACCTTTGTGTAATGCTTGCTTATGAGTTTTATGATGTCATGTGTGTATGTTGTGACTAGGAGAAGGTAGTCCCTCCTTGAACATAACTAAACATGGTAATGCCATGTATGTTCCTGATAGTATGATGATTAAATGATAAGACTAGTAGATGATCTATAATCCTCATGTTAGGGTGCAACTAGTATGAATTGCTTAATTGCCTCATGAGTGGAAATGTTGATCATGTCTATGTGTTCATTTGAAAGCCATTGCATATTGGACCCTATGATGATATAAAAGGGATAAATATCATGTTATGATTTGGAGAAGGTAGTTCCTCCTATGAACACGAGAAAGGCCTTTGTGGTTAATGCATTATGAGTCGGTAAATAAAGTTTCTACTTGCTTTTATTGCATGAGTTGATTTGAAGTGCATGCTTAAATAATTTCTTATGATTAAGTTACATAATGTGCTTTAATGAGATAGTTGCATGTTGTGTTTCTTTGGTGTTTGAAATGAGAATGATGATTTGGATAAGGAAGTTCCTCCAATGAAATGGGAAATAATAAAGTTGATGCATTAGGAGTTGGTAGATGTGTTGCTACTTTCTTGAATTGCACAAAGTTGTTTTGAACCTTTTATGTGGAGTTTATGTTCCTCCTTGATGTGTGCTCTTAAGTTGATGTTGTATGTTTTGTATTGTGAGGTGCTAGTTGGGGTATTGAGTCCTCAGAATTGTTTTAAGTGTCAGTCGAGGATCAATGTTCCTAAGTGGAGGATATTGTAACAACCCTAAAAATAAAGTAGGGTAAAGTAGAGCCTCACATGGGTGTTATGAATTAATAACTTGTTAAAATAATGAAGAATAGCCTTTTTAGTAAGTTCTAAAGAGTTTGGAAATCAAGCGTCAAGGGATGACCAAGACGTTCAGAAACTAGTCTTTTACGTGTTGGTGTGTTCTAGTATGTTGTTCATGTTTTTATGTGTTGTTTGGAGTCTATAATTAGTGGAGGTGACCCTAGTGTCTTAGTTAATGTTTTTAGGGTCAAAACGTTTTGGTACGACTCCACGGGACCACCCTAAGGGTTCCCGAGAAGGACCCCAACCCTTGGCCAAACAAGATGCCAAGACAACTTGAAAATGCTGCTGAATGGAGCATGTCCGCGTCGCGGACTAGCTCTACCATAGGCAAAATTTTTGGTCGGCGTCACGGGCATGTCACGGACTCTACTATCTCGAAATTTAATTTCTAGAAACTTGTGGGAACACCTCCGCGTCGCGGACTGGTTCCTCGACGAAATCTGTGATAATAAAACTCATGTTTGACTTGTTTAAAAGGTCAAACTAACTAACGGGTGGTTTGGGTACTTTGGGGAATTATTATAAACGGTTATTCTACGTATTTTTGGGTATTTTAAGTTGGTTAAAACCCTAAAACCTAGAATTAGACCCCATTCTTCAAATTGACCCTTACCTCTCAAAAACGCCATTGAAGACCTTGATGAAGCTCAAGCTAGAAGATGGGTTTTCAACTGATTTCTTCTTCAATTTCCTGGGTTTTCAATAATTAAGGTATGGTAACTCTTGATTCTTGAATAACCTCTTATTCAAGGAATTCTATGAAAGATTTTCAAAAGTGATTCAAAGACCAAAATTCCCAATTTTCAATCTAAACATGGGTCCCTTGTCAAACAATTTTCTAAATCATTCTATTGATGAATTAATGTCGTATTAAGCTTTTTAAGATAATTTTCAAAGGAATTCTTGTAGAACCCATGATCCATAAATTATCGAAAATTTGCCTATGATGTGGATCTTTGTGAATATGATCTATATTGGTGAAATTATGTTTAGATTAGATTGTATTGATGTTTCCTATGATTATCTATACTTATTCATGTTGAGTTGTTAGTATATTGATGAGTTGAGAATTATGGTTTTGTGGGCAAAGTTATGGGTTGATCTCTTTGTTTATAGAATTGTACTTAGATTGTGTTTATGTTATTGAATTACATTGTTGATTCCTATTGCTATCTATGTCAATTGATTATGAATTGTTGAGGATTGATCCATGGTGATCATGGCTTGGAGAATTGGTTAGTTGACCTAACTTCTAGTCTATAGTATGAGAATTGATGTTGTGTGGTTTGGTCCACTTATGGTGGCGCTGTTTAATTATTGTCTATCTATACATGTTGAGATCATGGCCTTGAAGGCAATAGATATGAAGTGAATTGATGATTATGATGCATATATTTATGAAGTTGTACTATGAAGGTTATGTATGAAATCTTCAATGCTAGCATGATGTTTAAAGTGTGTTGATGATAAGGAGTATAATGTGAATGATAATATTAGGGATAATGTGTGATCTACATGATTGATTATGCTAAGTACTATTGTGGAATGACCCTTACCTATATGAATGTGTGATCAGATACATGTTAGGAGCACCTATTCAATGTTAAATGTGTCATTCTCTCCTATGATGAAGTGTGGGTATGTGGTCTAGAATCCCTAAAGGTTTTATATGTGAATTGCTAATGATTTGGGGACATTGTGAATATATTGTGATCCCTTGAAGGGAAGTGCACTCAAAGTCAATGTTGTTGCTATTATGTCACTAAGAGGACCAATATGCGCACACACACCCTACACGTATAGCTATGAATATGATGTGTTATGGTGTCTATTGAAAGGTTAACTCTTATATGCATCCTTACATCTTATTATGCATGCAAAGTGTATGATTAGCAAGGTATGAACATGTATTGTATAAAGCTGTTTATGTGAAAGACTTTCTCACATATATACACACACATGAATGAGTGAATAAGGTTTATGATAATCTAGTGAAAGTGAGTCTTTTGAAAGGTTTCCTCAATTGTACTCTAAACTAGACTATGTTATGAACATGGTATCACTATGTGAAAGGTCATTCTTACATAATGTAGGTTCTATGATGAAAGGTCATTCTCATCTTAGAAACCTTTGAGCTATATGATATGAGGGATTAAGTCACTAAAGCCTACTTTATGAACTAATGTTAAATAAAGGCTTAATGATATTTAAAAAGGGAGTAAAATCTTAGCACCGAGTGAACATGAAAAATGAGAGTGGGGGATTTATGTTTAGCAAGTCCGGCTTCCAACAAGAGAACCTTCACGTTTAGCAAGTTCGGGTTCCCAAAATATATGTTGTCTCATGAGATGGAAACCTCCATACCTAGTAAGTCAAGGTTTCTAGTAGCAATCTCCTTGTTCCATAACTACGTTCCCCTATAGGACTTAGCTTAGTGGATCCACTAGATGGCTATTATGTATGTAGGTCCTACCTTGGCAAGTAGTACCCTCTCTTTTCGGCATTGGAGTAGAACACCGGATTCCATGTTGCTCACATGGTCTATATCGGTTATGGCAATGTCTCCCGAAAGTTAAGAAATGAACTAAGACAAGAATATGAACTCTTGTCATGTTTTCTTGAAGAGTTACTTAGTGTAGGTAGGACTATGGACCCTACTTATGCATTGCACAAGTGGACTCTAAGGGAGGTTATGATTAAGCTCTTTATGTAATGAAGACTAGGCACTTACTTAAGGGTGTTGCACATGTATGGTTCAACAAATGGAAAGAAGGGACAACAGAAGTTGTGGGTCCTCTTGATTGAGAAAAGCACAAAGTTGCCTTCATTGATAGGTTCTCTCCCCTTGAGATGAGGCAAGAAAAGGTGCTCGAGTTCATCAACCTTCTTCAATGAAATATGAGTGTGAAGAAATATGCTTTGATGTTCACAAAATTATATCAATCTGCTACTACTGTGGTAGTCGATCCTGGGGCAAGGATGAGTAAATTCATTACGGTAGTGTCCAAGATCGTGGTTAAGGAATGTCGTGCCTCTATGCTTATCAATTATATGTACATTTCTCGTCTTGTGGTTCATTCTCAATAAATCGAAGAGGAGAAGCTTAAGGAATGGTCTAGGGAGGAAAACAAAGCTAAGATTGGTGATAGTAACTTCTCACGCTCAAGGTATGTTGGACATTGTTGTTCTAAGTTCCGACAAAGGTTTTCTAGCCAAGGTTCATCCAATTCTCCTCCTATGTTCAACAAAGATAGGGTGTCTAACCCTAAGCCTCAAGGAAGAAATGGTAGTGGATCTTCATTGCCTACATCTTCTAAGTATGGAAAGAAACCTGAAGGTAGATGTCTCGCGGGTTCCAATGCTTGCCTTGGTTGTGGTAAGATGGACCACAAGGTAAGGGTTTATCCCTCCATTTCTAAAAATTTGCGAGATAATCGTTGACGGGCTCAACTTTATCTTGAATCCTGTCCTAGTGTATGTCACAAGAAAAAAAAAATTATGCACTTCAGACTCATTATATGCAGTTACCGGTATATTAAAATGTTTCAAACTTGATGTTTATGATTTACTTGAACCCGGTGCTACCTTGTCTTTTGTAACACCATATGTGGCTATGAGGTTTGATATTCTTCGGATGTATTGGCAGATCCTTTTTATGTCTCTACTCAAGTTGGTGATTTTGTTGTAGCTAAGGGGTCTATAGAATGTGTCTCGTTCCCTTGTCCCATAGAGTCATTCATGTTGACCTTGGAAAGCTTAATATGCTAGACTTTAATGTTATCCTTGGTATGGATTTGTTTCAAGCATGTTATTCTTTTATTGACTGTCGAACCCGTGTAGTCATGTTTCAGTTTAAAAATGAACCCATCCTATAGTTGAAAAGGAGACCACGATCATGAAGGGGACCATGATCCATTCAGGGGCTCTTTGTAAATATCCCAAGACCTGCCTCACAGGAGTCCCTCCCGCGAAGGGCTTGGCGACTCATTAAGGAGCTCGTGGGTTTCTAACTAGTGGCTTCCATGGCAAGTGTCCCTCCCACAGAGTCCTTCACGGCCCGTGGTGATGATGATGGGTCGTGGTGGTCATCGTTACTATGACTCACAAGCAAGGGGTCTTTCCCCAGCAACTGGTAAAGGAAAACGACTTCTATGATGGCTCGTAGGGGCCTTGACGGACCGTCAAGGCCACCATGGTGGTGCTCGCGTCCGCTTTAAGTCAGGGTCCTTTATGTATTTTTTTAATTGTTCTATATTAATACTATGTCATTTTACCCTTACCAAGAAGTCATCTATAAGTGTTTTCAACCCCAGATTTCCCCAATTTAAATCATTCTCTAAATTTCATAAAAGAAAAACAAGTCTTCCTCTCAAAAATATTTATCGTTAGAAAGCTTGAAGAAGGAGTCAAAGTAGGTTTTCAACTCAAACCTCCAATTCCACCGTTGAAGGAACGGTCTTGGCAATGAGGTATGATAGTTTTCATCCATGCAACCCTTTCATTCATGGAGTTCTAGAATCTCTAATTTACAAAGTTAGAATTCCCCAATTTAGGTAGGGTTTTCTTCCATGTCATGAGTTCCTTTAAATATTGATTTATTTGATTGGTTTATGGATTATAATGCATCAATTGAGTTATATTAAATGATTTTTATATGAATCCCCATGAGACCATTCTTACCTCATTTTCTAGATATTGATGATTGAAAATAGGTTTTGAACGATGAAACGTGAATTATGGAATTATGAATGTTCTTATGGAATTGATGAGATAAGATGTAATTGCTTTCAATGTAAAAGCATATATGGTGTTGTCATGGCCAATTGATGTAAAAGGATTGCTCACGTAACTACCTCATACTAAATGTGAGAGGTTTAGTTAAATACAAGAATTCTAAGGTTGAAAGGTTTTCTCACCTAAAATGAATTAAAGTTAAGGAGCTATTCTAAAAATAAGACAATGGGTGATTACCCATGACCTTTAATGAAAGTCAAGAGGCGATTATCCATGTCACATGATGTAAGGAATGGTGTTGATTACCCAAGACCCTTAAAGAAAAGATGAAACGAATAATAGATTTTCTGTAAAAGTTGTGCTAAGCAGCGAATGGACAAGTGGTGATTACCCATATCCCATAAACTATGTGCCAAGCATAGGAGTGTCTAGATAGACATTAGCTAGTGGATCCCCGTAAGCTAGAAGTTCATGGTCTTACCTTTGCAAGTACGAAACCCATTTTTCGGAGTGGAAGACACCGAATTCCATCTTAATAGCTCACATGATCTTATATGTCGGGTAAAGGTAATTCTCCCACATGAATGAATCAAGGTTACTTCATAAGTATATCACATGTGTTTTAAGGCGATGTCTAACTGCATTTACCATGTTTTATAACAATGTTTTCTAAGTCATTCATATTATGAATTAACTTGGTTATTGCATACTACGAAAAATGTCCCTTTATCAGGATTTTTACGCATCATGCATGGTTATCATACTTTGTACATGTTTTGTACTAACACACACTGTTGCCTACATTTTTCCCAAATATAGGGACCGACCTTACAGATTCTCACATTCGTGGCTACGGATATCATATAGAATCCTGAAGATTGGTGAGTCATCATGCTCCGGGGACCAAGTTTTGTATCCCTTTTTTTCTATACTTTCATATTTTGGAACATGATGTACGGGCTACACTCCGATTATTCCTATGTACTAAATGGATTCGAGATGATGTTTAGATTTCCGTTATTCTCTAAAAAACTTGTATATGTTGAAATAGTGATTTAAATCTCTTTTATCTATTATCTTGTATGATGCATACTAAGTGGATTGAATGGGACCTTTAGGGGTCTGATAGACCATGTTACGCCATGGGTCGACCTTTGGTCGTGACAATATCGCTAAGGAAATCATTCTCAAATGCCTGTTGTTGAACAGATGATTGTGACGTTATTGGCCTATAAGTGTTGTGACAGTCACTCATTCCCCTCCGTCAACTAATAATGAGAGGGTTCATTATAACTTGTACTGTTGATGGTCCTGGCTTACAACTCATCATGATTATGACGGTGTATCCACTGTTAGCTATTCAAGTAAGTACATCAAAAGTCAGCAAAAATGACTAATAAGGTTGGCGAATTGTCAATGGTAGCATGGACAGTCATGTTTTTTTTAGCTCAATTTTAGTTAGTGCATTGTGAAATATGCTTGTGACGGTGCCATTAACGGGTTATCACCAAGGTGATGGTATGTCAAACATAGTGTCACAAGCAATAAGTCCACTTATTATTGGTGTTTTTCTACGATACTAAGATTACCACTTCATACGAAGTTTAAGTCTCATAACTTAATGATAAAAACTCAACTACACCTTATCTGATACTAGGTGTAGGTGATCAGAATCTAGTATATAACCAAACAAAAGGTTGGGGTTGAACCCACAGGCAGAGGTATTATATAGAATTCAATTAGGAAGTAGAGATGCGACTATAATTGGTTATACAAGTAGGCATTGTCGAAATCAAACAAATTAAATCAAATGTTTGACAACGAATGTCAGATTGAGGTTCAAAGGTGTCAATTAACAACTACGATAATTGTGAAAACAGGGGAAGTGATAAAATAGATTGAAGTTCTTGGGGATGTGATCGATTAGAAGCCAATTTCATTATATGGGTAATTGTATATTAATAACAATTTGCTAAATCTCAGTGGGTAGGCTAGGCTTTAAATGCGATAGCTTTCTCTCAAACCACTATTACGATTTAAGTGAGTTCTTTCGAACCTCGACAAGCCCAATACCTTAATTTACCCACTCTTTTGATCTAGGTAAGTAGGATTTAGTGAAAAATCAGGGTTTCGAGCTGAACCCACAACCACTCAAAGCCTACAAACACGAACTTATAACCTTAGCTCCATACCTCTCTCTCAAGAAAGTGATGAATGCTACTTTAAATATGCAAAATTTCACTAAAATTCATAAATTGAACCTCAACTAAAAATCAGACCCATTTTAAAATAACATATAAATTAGTAAACAACAATACCCATAAGCTAATTAAGGAAATAATCACAACCCAAGAATTAGGGTTATAGTTACTCATCATAAAGGGGGGAAAATTAATACCAATCATGTCCTCCAAAAATGGTCTCCGTAAAATGATAGGCACTCGTAACAACCCTAAAAATGAAATAGGAGGAACTAGAGCTTCTCATATGTTTTAGAAGTTAGTAGCTTGTATGAATGTTGAGTGTTGACCTTTATAGTCTAGTTGGAAGAGTTTTGAGGTTGAATGTCAAGGGACAACCATGACGTTCGGGAACTAGTCTTGTGAGTTTATGTGTTCTAAGTGGTGCATGGTAGTTCCTAGCCTTTGTTGAAAGATTTCAGTGAGTCAACGTTAAGGCACGTGTTAGACTGCATGTTAAAAAGGTGTTTTTGTATGATGGTTAAGGGTGAAGGCTTGTGCCAAGCCAAGGAGAGCAAGGCCTAAACCAAGAGGGCAAGGCTTGCTCAACCTTGGCCAAGCTACTGTCCCATGACCACGGACCACTTCACGGCCAGTGGTCATGACCATGCCTCCTGAAAGTGGCCGTGAAGGTCACTTATTGGCAAAGCGTGCAAGGCCACTTAGCCAAGTCACTGCCTCTAAGTTCACGAGCATCACCAAGACTCGTGGTGTTGACCACGGGTCGTGGGAACTTCCGTGAACTTCCCTTGGCCTTGGATGGCTTGGCAAGTGAGGTATGCACACTTTCTAGTGGACAACGGGCACCACCACGAGCCGTGTTGCCCTTCACGACCCGTCCAAGTGGGTGTGGTCCCTGACGGGGCTGCCCAAGTGAATGGTTTTTAATTAATTTAGTTTTATGTTTTTAACATGTCGGGTTGTTTTAAAATGGTTTATATCATTAATATAAATGTTTCTGAATCTCAAAACCTTCCTTTAACTCATTATTCTTAAATACCCAAATCAAAACATCCAAAGTTCGTCTCTCTCAATAATTCTATCCCAACTCAAGGAAGAAGAAGAAGTGGGAACTAGGGTTTGCATTCTAATATTCTTTCATCAAATTTATTTGGGAATTCATCAACTAAGGTATGGTGGCTCTTTATCTAGGGCTAGTTTTTGCCCTACAGCCAAATCCCAAAATGGTTTACAAGGTTTTCAAAAGTTATGAAAAACCCTAATTATTCCTCAAACTCATGGGTTCTTGCATTAAATAGTTTCGAACGATTTATTATGATTATATTATGGTTTGGTTGATGTTTTAAGGTGAAAAAATCCATGAACCCATGATCTCCCTAAATTCCTAAATCTGGCTTACGAAGTGGGTTTTTTAATTATGATTGTATATTGATGGAATTGTGCTTATATTGACTTGTATTATTGATTTCTATTGTTACCTATATCATTATATGATGAATTTTTGGAGGATTGATAAATAATGGTTACGGCTTTGGAGATGGGTAAGTTGACCTAATTCATGATATATTTGGATTTACTTTTGTATGGTTTGATCCACTTATGGAGGAGTTGTTTACTTATGGTATGTATTGTGATTACAGCCTTAAATGCATTATATGGTAAATGGAAGGATTAATATGTTATGGTATATATGAATGTACAATGTGAAGGTGTTCATGTGATCTCAAGGTGATCTAGTATAAAGTATCGTTGTATTGTGATTCAAAGTACATTCTATCTTACTATTCATATGTGATGATGATAAACTATAAAGAGTCTCTATATGGTCGTGTTGTATCTTTATGTGTTAGACCTAGTTGTCTCTCCTTGCTACATGAAAGCTTCTTCAATGTGATTCCTTTAATTGGTATGCATAGGCATCCATTTCTTGAGTAATGAATGAATGAATGAGCGTCTAGGATCGGTAGTCCGAAAGTTGGTTTGCTTCTATAAATGACTAATGAGGTACTCTAGGCTATGACTTGAGTCAGTTAGACCTAAGCATGGTGCCCCTTCATGATGAGTCTAAGACCCTATGTGAATGTAAGGCTATGAAGGGGTAAACTTATGGGTGATGGCCTCCTTCTTGTGTTATATGATAGACTTAGATTTGGTGGTCCAGAACGGTAGAAACCCCTCTCTAAGAAAGCCAATAAGCAACCCTTTATGAACCGTGATAGGTCGATCCTTGTGGTGCCCTTCTTGGTAGAGTTTTATGAGTCGGTAGGTCCAATGATGGCGTCCTCTCTAGTACTCACATGTGAATGATATTACTCTATGGGAAATAAGGCTAAGCACCAAGTGGATATGGTTAAGATGGTGGCTCTCTCCGAGTATGAGGTTAGAGTACAATGAATGTCTTTGGATATCCCCTAAACCATGTGCCTACATGGGTGGTTTACTAGTTCTACCCTTTGCAAGTAGAACACCTTCCACGTTGTAGGGTCGTATGACACCAGATTCCATGCCTAGCTAGTGTGGTCTATGTCGGTTAATTCCTATTCCCATTATGTGGGATGTGCACTCTAGTTACTTGATAGGTTCTATAACATGTAGGTAGTAGTATGGGATGTAATCTACACATGGCACGAGTGGGCCTTGAAGGTACTAAAGTGAGTTCCCTATGTCTTTAATGGCTATTATGTGAAGTCCCATGTATGCATGAATGTGTCCTTAAATGTCTCTAATAACGAATGTTGACTTATTTGTTTATATTGAGAGGAAATGTCCTTATCTTTGGTAGTCTTGAGGAACACTTAGGTGTGTGTGACGATGTTATATGGGCGGCCCTTTCATGTCTTACTTAGGTGGGTCTTAGGATAACCCTAGATGGAGGGTCTTAGATGAAGAAATGATTTACTTGATAAATATGGTTATGTCTTGTAGGTTGGTATTAGTTGATTATGTATCTTATGTGAGTTTTATCTTGTATCTTGATGGTGACTTGTAATATGTCTCTTATACTTGTATTATGAAGTTTTATAAAAAAAATAGCATGAAAAGCATATACCTTAAATAAATATCCCTTTTTGCATGTTTTTGCATAGTCATCATACTTAGTACTTAATTGTGCTAACTCTATTCTTTTCCATTTTTTACTACAAGTGTAGGTGTTGTCAAGTGTGGTGCTTTTCATAGTGTAGCTTGGGACTAGAGTTTATCTCATGACTTTGGTTTGTCGTCATATGTCGAGGACAAGGATTCTATATTCTAGTTTCTTTTATTAAGACATTTGCAATAGACTTATAGTTTCTTTCAAATGTAAGGGGTCGTGCCCCTAGTATGTTTCCTGGAGTTTTGGGTCTAAGTTGGGCTTGTGAGACTAGTATTTCGCTTGTGTATAAAGACTTCTTTAAAATGATGTTGACTTTCAAGGCTTATGAGTTTGTTTTAAAAGGTTTTAATTTTGTACTATCTTTATTGCCTATGTTATGAATGAATGCTAAGGGATTGTATAAGACCTCTTAGAGGTCGAATACCCAGTGTCGCGACTTGTGGGGTGCTCTCGGGTCATGATAAACTTTGTATCAGAGCATAATGTTTTGAAAATGATCCTTAGGTTTAAAGTCTCACAAGCCACGTCTAGTAGAGTCTTGTTCATCGGTGTGAGTCGCGACACAACTATGAGCGAGTGGCTATAGGACAATAGAAGTTACCCTTCTTTCATATTCTTGAAGTCGTGCCTTAGAGTGTGGTTCTATAACCGTCCTTTTTTATAATCCTTTCTCTTTTGTTTATAGGATATAAATACAAGGGTTGATCTTATGAGAGCGGAAGAGAAGAATGTGGATAGGGGAGTTCGTCTCCAAGGTCTTCAAGGTGACCAAGTTCCCATAGGCAATCAAAAGAATGAGGTTCCGGTGGTTCCCCCCGTCCATGAATAATGATGAGATTATGGCGGCTTTTCGAACTCTAACTCAAGCCATGACGGCTCAAGCTAACCGATATGTGGGGCCTAGGATGAATTCTAATAAGAGTACTATGGCCTCAACGTTGAGAGACTTTGTGAGGATGAATCCTCTTATGTTTCTTGGCTCTAAAGTGGGAGAAAATCCCCAAGAATTCTTGGATGAAATCTATAAGATAGTCAATGCTATGGGGGTTTCTTCTAGGGAGAAGGCCTAGTTGACTTCCTACCAATTGAAGGAAGTGGCCCAAGTGTGTTTCACACAATGGAAAGCTTATAGGACGGTTGAAGCGGGTCCTATAGAGTGGGAAGAGTTAAAGGAAGCATTCTTAATAAGGTACTTTCCCCGGGAGAAGAAGGAGTATAAGATTGAGGAGTTCATAAATCATATGCAAGGTAACATGAATGTGGAGGAGTATTCTTTGAAGTTTACCTTGTTGTCTAAATACGCTCCATCTTTGGTGTCTAACCCTAGAGAGGAGATAAGTAGGTTTGTGACCGGTGCAACAGACTTAGTCAAGGAAGAGTGTCGTGCGGCCATGCTCCATAATGACATGGATATTTCTAGACTCATGGTGTATGCTCAATCCATTGAGGAGTCCAAGCTTAAGAGGTTGGGTAGAGATTTGAATAGGGGTAGATCAGATGAGCAAGGTTAACCTAGGTTTAAGAAGAGGACTCCTAACCAAGATTCTACAAGTGCTCCTAAGGTTAATCAAGAGAGAGGTGGTGGTTCTCAATTTGTTAAGCCTACTTGTCACACTTGTGGGAAGAGGCATTTTGGGAAGTGTCTATGCGGTACTAATGGGTGTTATGGTTATAGAAACAATGATCACAAGATGAGTGATTGTCCTATTCTTGCGGCTAGAGGAAGAGATAGTAGACAAGCTTCTTTTAGTGGTCCTAAAGTTGATGATCAAAAGAAGACTCGTTTTTATGCTCTCCAAGCCAACAATGGCAAATGAGCTAATCTGGATGGAGGTTCCAGTAAGTTATAGTTCCTTGCTTTGGTGATGAGGTCCTTATGTGTTGTTCATGATAGTCTAGTTTGGTTTATTCTAAGTGGGGGATGGTTTGTTGAGTAGTAAGGTTATGAGAATGTTGATGTCCTTGTCTCGTTCCTTATATTCTATTCAAGTTTGAGACTTAGAGTTTCTAGTAGCATGGTGCATGTTTTGGAGTCTTTTGTGAAAAATGAGTTTCCTGTTTCCTTATGTTATGCATGTTTTCATGAGTTTATGTTTACATTATAAAATTTTCTTTAATGATTTTGTCCCTCATGTTGTTATGCCTCTAGAATGAATTGCCTAAATGTTGTATGAGATGACTTGTGAGCACGCTTAAAAAGGTGTTCTCGAAATCGTTGCATAATTGTGCTTTATGAGAAATTTGCATAATGTGCATAATTATGATCGTTGGGGAAGGATGTTCCTCCAATGAAATGAAAGTGGCAATGTTGATGTGCATAATGAGTTTGTAGATTTAGTTCCTACCATCTTGTTGTGCTTTGAAAGTGGCCGTGAAGTTCATTTGGTTGCAAAGCTTGCAAGGCCACTTAGCCCAGTCACTGCCTCCAAGTTCACGAGCTTCACCAAGACTCGTGGTGTTGATCACAGATCATGGGATCTTCTGTGAACTTGCCTTGGATTTGAAGGGCTTGGTAAGTGAGGGATTCACACTGTCTAGGGGAAAACGGGCACCACCATGAACCGTGGTGCCCTTCACGACCCATCCAAATAGGCGAGCTCCCTGACGGGGCTGCCCAAGTGAAGGATTTTTAAGTAATTTCATTTTAAGTTTTTAACATGTAGGGTTTATTTTAATTGGTTTATATCAATAATATAATTAGTTTTAAGTCGTAAAACCTTCCTTTAACTCATTATTCTCAAATACCCAAATCAAAACCTCCAAAGTTCTTCTTTCTCAATATTTCTCTCTCAACTCAAGGAAGAAGAAGAAGTGCGAACTAGGGTTTGGATTAAAAACTTTCTTCATTATATTTCTTTGGGAATTCATCAACTAAGGTATGGTGGATCTTTATCTAGGGCTAGTTTTCGCCCTACAGCCAAATCTCAAAAAGGTTTGCAAGGTTTTCAAAAGTTATGAAAAACCCCAATTATTCCTTCAACTCATGGGTTCCTGCATTAAATGGTTTCAAACGATTTATTATGATTATATTACGTTTTGGTCGATGTTTTAAGGTGAAAAACTACATAGACCCATGATCTCCCTAAATTCCTAAATTTTTCTTTTAAAGTGGATTTGATATTATGATTGTATATCAATGGAATTGTGCTTAGATTGACTTGTATTATTGATTTCTATTGTTACCTATATCATTATAAGATTAATTGATGGAGGATTGATAAATGGTGGTTACGGCTTTGGAGAAGGTTAATTTGACCTAATTCATGATGTATTTGGATTTGCTTTTGTATGGTTTGATCCACTTATGGTGGAGTTGTTTATTTATTGTATGTATTGTGATTACGGCCTTAATGACATTATATGGTAAATTGAAGGATTATTATGTTATGGTATATATGAATGTGCAATGTGTAGGTGTTCATGTGATCTCAAGGTGATGTAGTATAAAGTGTCATTGTATTGTGATTGAAATTATGTTCTCTTTTAATGTTTATGTTTGATGATGATAGACTATGAAGAGTCTCTATATGGTTGTGTTGTATCTTTATGTGTTAGACCTAGTTGTCTCTCCTTGCTACGTAAAAGCTTCTTGAATGTGATCCCTTGACTTGGTAGGCATAGACATTCATTTCTTGAGTAATGAATTAATGAATGAGCACTTAAGATCGGTAGACTGAAAGTTGGTGCCCTTCTATAAATGACTAATTAGGTACTCTAGGCTATGACTTGAGTCGATTAGACCTAAGCATGGTGTCCCTTCATGATGAGTCTAGCACCCTATGTTAATGTAAGACCTTGAAGGGGTAAACCTACGGGTGATGACCTCCTTCTAGTGTGAAATTAAAGACTTAGAGTTGGTGAACCGAAACAGTAGAAAACCCTCTCTTAGAAAGTCAATGAGCTACCCTTTATGAACCCTGATCGGTAGATCCTTGTGGTGCCCATTTTGTAGAGTGTTCTGGGTTAAGAGGCCCAATGATGGTGCCCTCTCTAGTACTCACATGTGAATGAAATTAATCTATGGGAAATAAGGCTAAGCACAGAGTGGATATGGTTAAGATGGTGGATCTCTCCGAGTATGAGGTTAGAGTACTATGAACGTCTTTGGGTATCCCCTAAACCATGGGTGGTTTACTAGTTATACCCTTGACAAGTAGAACACCTTCCACGGTGTGGGGTCTTATGACACCGGATTCCATGCCTAGCTAGTATGATCTATGTCGGTTAATGCGTATTCCCATCATGTGGGATGTGCACTCTAGTTACTTGACAGGTTCTATAATGTGTAGGTAGTAGTATGGGATCCTATCTACACATGGTACGAGTAGGCCTTGAACATGCTAAAGTGAGTTCCCTAAGTCTTTAATGACTATTATGCGAAGTCCCCTACATGCATGAATGTGTCCTTGAATGTCTCTAATAACGAATGTTGACTTATTGGTTTATGTTGAAAGGAAAGGTCCTTATCTTTGGTAGTCTTGTGGAACACTTAGGTGTGTGTGAAGAGGTTGTATGGGAGGCCCCTTCATATCTTACTTAGGTGGGTCTTAGGATAACCTTAGATGGAGGGTCTTAGATGGTGAAATGGTTTACTTGATAAATATGGTTATGTGTTGTAGTTTGGTATTAGTTGAGCATGTATATTATGTGAGTATTATCTTGTATCTGGATGGTGACTTGTAATATGTCTCTTATACTTGTATTATGAAGTTTAATTAAAAATAGCATGAAAAGCATATACCTCAAATACATGTCCATTTTTGCATGTTTTCTGCATAGTCATCATACTTAGTACTTAATTGTGCTCACTCCATTATTTTCCCTGTTTTACTACAAGTGTAGGTGTTGGCAAGTGAAGTGCCTTCCATAGTAAATCTTGGGACTAGAGTTTCTCTCAAGACTTTGGTATTTCCTCATATGTCGAGGACAAGGATTCTATATTCTAGTTTCTTTTATTAAGACATTTGCAATAGAATTGTAGTTTCTTTGAAATGTAAAGGGTCGTGCCCCTAGTATGTTTCTTGGAGTTTTGGGTCTAAGTTGGCTATGTATAACTAGTATTCCGCTTGTGTACAAAGACTTCTTTAAATTGATGTTGACTTTCATGTCTTATAAGTTTCTTTTAAAAGGTTTTAATTTCGTACTATCTTTATTGCCTTTGTGATGAATGAATGCTAAGGGCTTGTATAAACACTCTTCGAGATCGAATATGCTGCGTCGCGACTTAGAGGTGCTCTCGGGTCATGACAGCACTTCGACATCAATCTCACAATCTAGAATGACAAAATCAGTCGGAAAAATGAAGTTGTCTATTTTACCAAAATGTCATAAAGGATGTTAATTGGGTGTTTGATAGACCGATAGCCATAAGGAGCCGCATTGTTGTTGATTTAGGCAAACCCAATCTGAGCTGCTTGTAAATTACGTATGGCATCAAATTAATGCTTCCTCCGAAGTCACACAGAACTTTCGTGAATTTAAGCACTCTGATAGTAAATTGGATAGTGAATGCCCCCGAATCAGTCTTCTTTTTTACCACGTTGCTACACATGATAGCACTACAGTTGTGAGATTTTTCAATTGTTTTGAAATCCATGATCCTTTTCATGGTGACCAACTCTTTTATAAACATGGCATACCCAAGCATATCTAACAGCGCTTCCACTAGAGGCATATTTATTGATAAAGTCTTCCATACAGAGAGAAACTTCTTGAACTTTTCATGTTCATTCTATTTCTTGAGTCATTGGGGAAATGGTTGATTTATTTTGGCAATGCTTTTATTGGCTTTTGATGAGAGACCACTTCATTTTTTGTGCTTTGCTTTGGATATTCTTTAGCCTCTTTGGACATGTCGTTCTCCAGAACTTGGTCGGGTTCCTGTACATAAATGATGCCATGCCCTTCTCTGCTAGTGCTTGCTTCATCATTCACCTTTAAATCTCCACCAACTCCCTTACCACTCCTGCTTAATACTGCTAACTCTTGTTATGACTATCTTCAAAATCTTTTATATCTCCATTCACGTACCCCTCTGATGGTTTAGATTGCATATGGGCTAAGAGTTGATGCATCCGCCACACAAGTTGTTTGACAGATTCCGAATGAGAGTTTACATTGTTGTTCAAGATTGAGAAGTTAGCCCTCATTTCTATAAGTATTTTCTCTGATCCTTTGACTTTGCTTAGAATTTTTTATAGTAATTCGTCTACCCTACAACTTTCAGAGCTATCTCTAGACCTTGGTCTGCTACTCTTTGGGATATAATACTCATCATAATAACTATTAGTACTATTCAATCCTTTCCTTTCCTTTTCACCATATATGCTCCAATCTTTATTCTCACCCGACTTTAAAGAGTCCAGGTAATAACCCTCTTCTAAACTTGACACCTTCTTCACATCATAGTTTTCAAAGATACCCCATAAGATTTCGTCTTTAACCAGACTCATTTGGGACATCATCTTTGCTATGTTTTCATCCTGTTCTTGATTCTTCTCTACTTGCTCTTTTGTCATCCAAAATTCAATGCCGGCACCTGATCTTCTTTAGTGTACCACACACTATTGATTTTTGGCAGTTCATCAACAAGAGTGGAGGTTATAGTGAACGATTATTGCATGATTCCCCCTCTAACAAGCTGATCGGATCCTCATTTTTTGATTGAATCGAGGCTCTAATAGAAGTGTTGTAATTGTATATATTTCCGGTGTCCATGGGTTGACAACTTGAGGAGCAATTTCTTGAACCTCCCCCATGTTACATGAATTGGTTCTCCATTAACTCGCTTAAAATTTTGAATGTGGTCTATCACCTTCATCATCTTTGACGACGGGAAAAACTCTACATAAAACGCCTCGGTTAACTCTCACTATGAAGTGATTTACTCTCATGGTAGCTCGGATAGCCACTTCGTTGCTTTCCGTTGTAGAGAGAAGGGAAACAATTGAATTCTAACCAACTCTTAACTGATGTTCTCCATGGTTAATGACCCACAAGTTTACACAAAATTTTGGATGTGCTCTTGTGGGTTTCCAAGTTCTAACCCCCCAAATAGTCCCTTCATTTGCATGAGTTGAAGCATATTACTAGTGACATGGAACATTACCTTCCCTATAACATGAGGCATCCAAATAGCACCAACGGTACTCAGCTAAACTCCATAAACATCGGGTAAATTCCTCTCAGCATTTCAGTTTCCATAAAGGCTGATATTACTCTAGTTAGTACTCATGTTGCTACCTGGTCAAATACAACACTCAACAACAAACGATTAATCGGTTCAACTATAACGCAATAAAATCACAAACGTTTCTATGCATTTCAGACTCGAAGTGAACAAGAGAGTTCTCTGCGTGTGGTTACCACTATGTTGAATGTTTTAAAACATGATGTTTATGGTTTACTTGATCTCGGTGCTACGTTGTCTTTGTAATGTCATATGTGGGTATGACATTTGATGTTCTTCCGAATGTGTTTCTAGAACCTTTTTCTGTCTCTACACATGTCAGTGATTTTTTTGTGGCTAAGAGGGTCTATAGAAATAGTCCCATTTCCTTGTCTCATAGAGTTACTCTTGTTGACTTGGTAGAGCTTGATATGTTAAACTTTGATGTGACTCTTGGTATGGATTTATTGCGCTCGTGTTATGCTTCCATTGTTTTTAGAACTTGTGTAGTAAAGTTTCAGTTTCCAAATGAGTCTATCCTAGACTGGAAGGAAGGGAAATTATATGCCTAAGGGTCAGTTTGTTTCTTATCTTAAAGCTAGAAAGACGATTTCTAAAGGTTGCTTTTACTAGTAAGGGTGAGGAAGGTAGATTATGAAGCCCCTTCTCTTGAGTCGGTCCCCATTGTTAATGAGTTTTCGGAAGTGTTTCCAGATGACTTACCCGATATTTCTCTCAAGTGGGAAATAGACTTTGATACTGACCATCTCATGGATATGCAACCTATCTCTATTCCTCCTTATCGGATGGCTCCGACAGAACTTAAGGAGTTGAAAACAACAATTGAAAGATATTTTTGGATAAGGGTTTTATCCGACCGAGTATCTCTCCATGGGGTGCTCTAGTTTTTTTGTTAGAAAGAAGGATGGTTCTCTCCAAATGTGTATCATTTATCAACAGTTGAATAAGGTCACCATTAAGAATAAGTATCATCTTCCAAGGGTAGATGATTTGTTTGACCAACTTCAAGGTGCAAGTTATTTTGCTAAAATTGATCTTTGATCGAGTTAGCACCAAATGAGGGCGAAAGATGATGACAATCCGAAGAAGCATTTTCGAACTCGATATAGTTATTATGAGTTTCTGGCAATGTCGTTTCAATTGACTAATACTCTGGCGATGTTTATGGATTTGAAGAATAGAGTGTTTATACAAAACCTTGACATGTTTGTGATTTTGTTCATTGATGATATATTTTGATCTACTCAAGGAGTGAAAATAAAAATATTGATCATTTAATGATTGTGTTGTGAATTCTTAAGGACCAACAACTTTTTTCAAAGTTTAGAAAATGTGAATGTTTGTTATGTTGCATAACTTTCCTTCTCCATATTGTTCTGAGTAAGGTTATTGAGGTAGATCCTAAGAAGATGGATGCGGTGAAGAGTTGGCCTACAACTCGAACTTCCTCATATATTAGAAGTTTCATGGGTATAGACGGTTACCATAAAAGTTTTGTTGAGGGTTTCTCCTCAATTGCTTATCCTTTGACGACTTTGACTCAAAAGAATGCTAAGTTAATATTGTCCTGAGCGTGTGAAAATAGTTTTCAAGAGTTGAAAGATAAACTTACTTCCGCTCCACTGCTGACCTTACTGGAAGGGACAAATGGCTTTATGGTTTATGCTGATGGCTTAAGAATTAGGCTAGGGATTGTGCTAATTCAAAAAGGGAAAGTTATTGCCTCTGCCTCAAGGAAACTTAAAATCTATGAGAAGAATTATCCCACTCGCGACCTTGAGTTAGCGGAGGTCGCTTTTTCCTTAAAAAATTGGAGACACAATTTGTATGAGGTACATGTAGATGTGTTTACCAGCAACAAGAGCTTGCAATATTTGTTTCAGTAAAAAGATTTGAATTTTCGCCAAAGACGGTGACTTGAGTAATTAAAAAATTATGACATGAGTGTTCTATATCACCACGGTATAGCTAATGAGGTAGCGGATGATCTTAGTCAATTATATATGCGTAGTGTTGTTCATATTGAAGAAGAAAATAAAGAGTTGGTTTGAGATGTTCATCGAATAGCTCAATTAGCTGTTCAACTAATGGATTCTACCAAGGCTGGTGTTATGTATCACAATGGTTCCAAATCGTCTTTTTGTAGCGGAGGTGAAATCCATGCAAGGTCTTGATCCCATGTTGGTAGAAATGAAAAAGGCGGTGCTTAAGAAATCTTTTGAGGCTTTCTCTGAAGGGGGAGATGGTGTACTTAGATATCAAGGTAGTTTATGTGTTCCTAATGTGGATGATTTGAGGGAACAAATCTTGTTAGAAGCTTATAGCTTGCGGTATTTCATTCACCCGGGAGCCACCAAGATGTACTGTGATTTACGGGAGTTCCTTTGTGGAATGGGATGCAGAAGGATATTGTGGTATTTGTGGCTAAATGTCCAATTGTCCAACAAGTGAAAGTTAAGAATCAGAAACCAAGAGGTTTGTCCCAAGATATTAGCATTCCTACTTTGAAGGGGGAAGAAATGAACATGGATTTTATAGTTGGTTTGCCTTTGTCATGACTCGACGTTACCCCCTGGAAGTAACATGGCGTACTTGACCCCAAAGGGGTCTCATACAAGCACATAGATTAATCATACCATAAAGACATAGAATAATGCAGGAGAAATTAAAACTTTTACAATAGAAATCAACTTCTTTTCATAACAAGAAAATACGAATCTAGACTTATCTCAATCCCCATCTAGAACATAAGAGTACAAATATGGTCAAACCCTTACATCAATAAAGTCTCCAAAAATAGGAAATACAATAGGGTCTTAAACATGGAAAGTAAACTAGAAACTGCATTCAATAGCAATTTGTCCTCGAAGTTGAGGGCTCACCTAGCCTAGGGAATAGTCAACCCAAGCTTCACTTGAAGAAGTAGTAGTCTCAACGATAGGAACCTACACTCATAGTAAAGTAGAAAATATGGGTTAGCACAATTAATTGTACTAAGTATGGAAGACATGCACAAAATTCTTAAAACATGCATAAAGGGGACATTTAGTTGAAATCATGTTTTTTGTCAAGTTTAAAATCCATTATGCACATATGTGAAGAAACATAAGCAACACAAAGCCAAACTACTGCAATGCAAAGGTAATATCCCATAACCCTACCAAATGCTAAGTATCACATTTAGGCCACCACAACATACATATCATACTTTACCATAATCATAGCAAACATACTTAAGAGAGGAGTCCTTCATACTTATATCATATAACAAGTGAAGTCAACCTCAACACTCATACTTACCTTTACATACGTAGTCCATAAATCATCATTAAATAATAACATAAGAGAACCTTACCATAACCCCTCTTAGAGTCTACTTGTGCAAAGCATAAGTGAAGTCCCATAACCCTACTCATACTAAGTAGTACCCCTCAAGAAGTCATAATTAAAGTCCATGTTCTAACCATAGTTCATATTCATATCATTTAGGGATGAATTTCAATAATCGACATAGTCCATGTGAGCTACATGGAATCCGGTGTTCTACCCCCACACCGAAAAGAGGTGTCCTACTTGACTAAGGTAGAACATACTTTTTAGCTTCTAGGTGGATCCACTAGCTAAGACCTATGTGGGCACATAGTTATGGGATAATGAGATTTCTACTAGAAACCTTGACTACAAACGTAGAGGTCTCCATCTCATGAGACACCGTATTGGGAACCCAACTACAAACGTGAAGGAACCCATCTCATACTCCTATCCACTCGGTGCTACTCATAACTCCCTTTGAAAGTCACCTTTAGTCTTTACATAAGTTCACATTCATAAAGAATACACTAGGTACTCATGCCAACATATCATCATAATAGATTATAGGTTACTTAAATGAGAATGCTCCTTTCACTTTGGAAACACTAGCATGTGAGTAAACCTTTCACATTATAGTCTTATAGTGATCATGATAATGTCCTTTCAGTTAACACAATAAGCTCCTCATAGAATACATACACACTTCAAGCATAATCAAGTGTCTAGGGTATAGGGAAGAGGAATCTTGAATTAATACTACAACTACACAATAGATATAGGATCATTACTATCTAAGTAATTCATAATCTCATACATATTTCTCATAAAAAGACATAACTTTCATATCTTTGCCCTTCAAGGATCTTCGAATCACAATCACCCCAATGATATAAAATTAATACATAATATAGGAGGAATTCATGATTCAATAGCTTAATCAACATAAACATATTCAATTGACATATTCATAACATGAACCAACCCACAATATCAATTCAAGATCTATCAATCTGGGGAACACATGGGTCTATGGGGAATTTACATTATAAACATCAATTTTCCGTCAATATATTCATAATTCGTCATTAACAACCATAAAAAATCATAATTAAGTAATGAAAACGTTTTGTAAAGAAGACCTATGTTATAGATTGAAAACCCTAGAATTTGGGGGAATTGATATATTGAAAACATAATTTGAAGGGGCTCCTTGGGTGATAACTACCCAAGGATGAAAATCAACCATACCTTATCTACGAACCTTCCAGAAATTTGGGGGGGAAGAACCTTGAAAATCTAGCAACCCTAGCTCCAATGGCCTGTTCTTCTTCTTGAGTCCAGAGAGATCATTTTTTAGGGAGGAGGGAGTTTTAGATTTCAATTGGGTGTTTGAAAAATATGACTAAGTCTTGTGAATTTTGATTTAAAAACAATATATATAATACCCCTAAAAATACCCAAAACACCCCCACTTAATATGGAGTAAGAAGTAGAAGACTTAAAAGTGCTTCATTAAAGGACCCCCGTCCAGGGTAACGACCACTTTTACGGTCCGTCTGGGGGACTACGGCCCGTGGTGGTCCCGTGGTCCTTGAGGAAGTAGCATGCCCCACATGCCAACCTCCCCATGAGGCCAAGTCATTACCACGAGACCTCCCACGATCTGTGGTCATGACCACGAGTCGTGGTAGAGGTCGTGGTCTTAAGGTCATAGCAAGGCTCCCCAAGCCTTACCTCCACGTGCTAAGGCCTGTTCACGAGCTACGTCACGAGCCATCTTGCCCCTCGTAAAGGGCTCCAAGGACTGTTGTGATGTCCGTGGTCCCTTGACCAGTATCTCCTCCAAATTGTCCCAATTCCCATGGGGCCAAGGAAACTTCACAGGCACCTTCACAAGTCGTGAAATGGATTACGCCCCCTGGCTCGTGGAGTTTGAGGCAGTAGCTAGGCTACCTCATTCCCCCAAGACCCATGCCCAAGTCCACTCTACAAGGCCTCCCATAAGTCGTGGTGGTGACCACGAGCCATGGTGGTGGCCGTGGAGCTTGAGGAAGTGTGCTCAACTTTGGGTCAGCCTTGGCCCTTGCCCTTGGCCTACCCCTTTTGCTTGGCACTTGACCCATAGGCTTTGACTCCTAAAGCCCTCATAGCATGTTTAGATGGTCTACTAACCTAGGGCAAGTAATTTTATTGCTTTTGACCTTACGTTTAGTCTCTAGTTCAATCTACAAATTTTCCGAGTTGTTACAATATCCCCCCTTAGGAACAATCGTCCTCGAATGATACCTCAAACACTTTATGGGAAATAAAGACTCGAGACTAGTAGCCCATCATGCATACAACATAATAAAATGCACAATTCATAGGAGGAAACATCAACTCCTAAACGTTGTAAAGGGAGAATGGATACCGCATCACCAATGCACCTCTTAAGCATGGAGACATGAAACACCGGGTGAACCAGAGCCAACTCATTTGGTAAGTCTAATTCATATACAGCTTTCCCAACACGTTTCAAGACTTGATATGGGTCCATATATCAGGGACTAACTTTCCCTTTCATACCAAACCTCATCACACCCTTCATAGGGGATATTTTCAAGTAGACCCAATCACCAATCTCAAATTCTAGATCCCTCCTTCTAACATCAGCATAGGACTTTTGCCGACTATGAGCCGTCTTCAACCTTTCTCTTATAAGTCAAACTTTTTCAATGGCATAAAGAACTAGGTGGGGAACAATTAGAGAAAATTCACCTACTTCAAACCAACCCACCGGAGATCTACATCGTCTACCATAAACTTACCTTTTCATATGTAGTTCATATATCTTCATAACGTAATAACATAAGAGAACCTTTCCATAACCTCTCTTACAGTCTACCTATGCAAAGGAAAAGTGAAGTCCCATACACCCACTCACACTAATTAGTACCCCTGAAGAAGTCATAATTAAAGTCCATGTTCTTACCATAGTTCATATTCGTATCATTTAGGGAAGAATTGCATTAACCGACATAGACCATGTGAGCTACATGGAATCTTATATTCTACCCCCACACCGGAAAGAGGTGTCCTACTTGCCTAAGGTAGTATGTACTTTTTAGCTTCTAGGTGGATCCACTAGCTAAGACCTATGTGGGCACATAGTTATGGGATAGCAATATTGCTACTAGAAACCTTTACTACTAATGTGGAGGTCTCCATATCATGTGACACTGTATTGGGAACCCAACTACTAATGTGAAGGAATCCATCTCATACTCATATCCCGTCGATGCTACGCATAACTCCCTTTAAAACTCACCTTTAGTCTTTACATAAGTTCGCATTCATAAAGAATACACTAAGCACTCATGGCAACATATCATCATAATTTCTCATAGGTTCCTTAAGTGAGAATCCTCCTTTCACTTTAGAAACACTAGCATGTGAGTAAACCTTTAACATTATAGTCTTATAATGATCATGAGAATGTCCTTTCAATCAACACAGCATGCTTCTCATAGCAGACATACATATTTCATGCAAAATCCAGTGTATAGGGTATAGGGAAGAAGAATCCTCCATTAATACCACAACTACACAATCGATAGAGGATCATTACTATCTAAGTAAATCAGAATCTCATACATCATTCTCATAAAAAGATATAACCTTCATATATTTTCCCTTCAAGGGCACAGGAATCACGATCAACCCAACTATATACAATTACTACATAATATATGAGGAATTAATGATTCAATAGCTTAATAAACATACACATATTCAATTGACATATTCATAACATCAACCAACCCACAATATCAATTTAAGATATATCAATATAGGGAACACATGGGTCTATGGGAAATTTTCATTATAAACGTCAATTCTCCATCAATATATTCATAATTCATCATAAACAACCATAAACAATCATAATTAAACAATGAAATCGTTTCTGAAAGACGACCCATGTTATAGATTGAAAACCCTAGAATTTGGAGGATTTGATATCTTGAAAACATAATTTTAAGGGGCTCCTTGGGTAATAGCTACCCAAGGATATAAAGAAACCATACCTTATCTATGAACCTTCAACAAATTTGGGGGAAGAACCTAGAAAATCTAGCAACCCTTGCTCAAATGGCCTCTTCTTCTTCTTGAGTCTAGAGAGATAATTTTTGATAGAGGAGGGACATACTTTATTTCAATTGGGCGTTTGTGAAAAATGACCAAGTCTTGTGAAATTTGAATTAAAAACAATATATATACTACCCCTAAAACTACCCAAAACACCCCTACTTAATTAGGACTAAAAAGGAAAAGACTTAAAAGGCCTTTATTAAAGGACCCTCGTCCATGTTCACAACCACTTGTAAGGTCCATCTTGGGGACCACAGCCCATGGTGGTGTCCGTGGTCCTTAAGGCAGTAGCTTCCCCCAAAATGCCACCCTCACCCTATAAGTCCAAGGCATTACCACGAGACCTCCCACGATCCGTGGTCATGAACACGAGTCAGGGTAGAGGTCTTGATCGTGGAGTTTGAGGAAGTAGCTACGCTACCTCATGCCTCTAAGCCCCATGCCCAAGTCCACTCCACGAGTCCTCCCATGAGCCGTGGTGACCACGAGCCGTGGCGGTGGAGCTTGAGGCAGTGTGCTCAAGTTCGGGGCAACCTTAGCCCTTGGCCTTGGCCTTGGCTTGGCCTTTTTGCTTGGCACTTAACCCATACACTTTGACTCTTAAAACCATCATAGCATGTTTAGATGGTCTACCAACTTACGGGAAGTCATTCTATAGCTTTTGACATTACGTTCAGGCTCTAGTTCAACCTACAAATTTCCTGGGTTGTTACAGCCTCGCACCCGGTGGCAACATGATTCAACTTGGGTGATAGTAGCTGGGATGATGAAATTGGCTCATTTCATTCACCTTAAGGTTTCCTACATGGGGGAGAACTATACCCAGTTGTACATTAGAGAAATGGTAAGGTTTTATGGAGTGCCTGTGTCGATTATTTCCAATCGTGGTACCAAATTGACTTCTCAATATTGGAATTCATTCCAAAAAGGGTCTTGGCACTAAGGTTAAGCTTAGCAAGGCTTTTCATCCCCAAACCGATGGGACAGTGTAGCGTACGATCCAAACATTAGAAGATATGTTAAGGGCTTGTGT
>JAJOOH010001255.1:0-34555 GCA_029582605.1 Solanum gracilifrons | reverse complement strand
CCAAAATATCATCAATAAATACAATCACAAACAAGTCTAGATACGGTCTAAATATACTATTCATCAGGTCCATGAACACTGCTGGGGCATTAGTTAATCCAAACGACATTACCAAGAACTCAAAGTGTGCATATCTAGTTCTAAAAGCTGTCTTCGGAACGTCTTTCTCCCGAACTCATATCTGGTGGTACCCTGATCTTAAATCAATCTTTGAGAAACACTTAGCACCTTGTAATTGATCAAACAATTCATTTATCCTCAGAAGGGGATACTTATTCTTTATTGTTGCCTTATTCAGTTGTCGGTAATCGATACACATTCTTAGTGAGCCATCTTTCTTCCTTACGAACAACACTGGTGCACCCCATGGTGAAGCACTAGGCCTAATAAAGCCTTTATCTAGCAAGTCTTTCAGCTGATCCTTCAACTCCTTTAGCTCAGCAGGAGCCATTCTATAAGGAGGGATAGATATGAGTTGTGTACTTGGTAGCATATCAATAGCAAAATCCATTTCCCGTTCTAGAGGGATACCAGGGAGTTCGTCTGGAAATACATCTAGAAAGTCATTAACTATCAGAATAGACTGAAGAGTCGGTGGTTCTGCATCTATATCATGAACGTGAACAAGATGATAAATACAACCCTTGGTAATCATCCTCCTTGCCTTAAGATAGGAAATAAACCTATATTTCAACGTTGCTTTATCACCTTTCCATTCCCGAACTGTCTCTCCTGGAAAGTGAAATCTAACAATCTTTGTCCGGCACTCAATATTAGCATAACAAGATGCTAAACAGTCCATACCCATAATGTCGTCAAAATCAACCATCGATAATTTCTACCGTGCAACCTCGATACACTCACCTGGCAATAGTAGACTCACCAACCGGTGTAGATACAATAAAGGGTTGATCTAATGACTCTGCTACGATACATAACCTCCCCGCATTAACTGGAGTAACATAAGACAAAGTAGATCCAGGATCTATCAAAGCATAAACACAATGGGAGCAAACAATCAATGTACCTGTCACAACATCTGGTGATGACTCTGAGTCTTGTCGGTCGGTTAATGAATATGTACGGTTCTGCCCACTACCAGAACTAGATGCTCCCTCTCTACCTCTGTCTCTACCCCTACGTGCTAAAGTATGGGGTCCACGCCCTGTAGACTGTGCTGATGAGGAGTAACCTACTACTGACCTGGTTGACTGACCTGTACCACCCTGACCTATGGTAGGGCAGTTTCTCCACCCATGCCCCTCCTGTCCACAATAATAACAACTTGTGGAACCCTGTCTGCACCTCCCGAAATGCATCATACCACAAGTAATGCAATGCAGCGGGGATGTCCTAGCCTGGCCTGAACCCCTCTACTGCTGCAAGTCTGATGCTCGTGTACCCTCACCTGAGCCTGACTGTTCTTGATAATCAAATCTACTACCCTGGAACTGCTGTGGTGGAGGTCTAGGTGGCCTAATAAAATATCGGGGTCTGGGACCACCCTGGAAATCTCCTTGCGAACCGGCAGGCCTAGCCCTTTTCTGTCTCTCTCTCTTGACCCTCTTACTCGTATACTGTAGATGCCGGCGATCCTCAATGCCCTGTGTGAAGCCTGAATCCGTGAGATATCCACATTATCATTTAGTGCAGCGGTAGAACAAGCCTCGATATAGTCTGAGTTAAGCCCTCCCACAAATCTACGTACCCTGTCGTGCATCGTATCAACAAATGCTGGTGTATATCTAGCCAATGAATCAAATCTCAGCCCGTACTCTCGAACACTCATGCCACCTTGTCGGAGGCTTAGAAACTGGCACACCCGGCTATCCCTAATCTCTCGAGGCAAATAGTGATCTATGAAAGCTTCTGTAAAGCTATCCCAAGTGGGTAGAGGTGTATCTTCTCCCCTAGATCTCTCTTAACTTTCATACCACAATACTGCAACATCACGCAATCAAAATGCTGCAAACTCAACTGACTCAGTCGCTGAGGCACGCATAACTCCAAAGATCCTATGAAGCTGATCAACAAAGTGCTGAGGGTCTTCTCTGCAATCTGTCCCTGTAAACTATGTAGGATTCAAGGCAAGAAATTTACGAACTCTCAAACTTTCGGGACCTTCAGAAGGTCCGGCAATAGCTAGCGCAATTGGTTGGCACTGTGCAGCTACTAACTGTTCTAACATATATACTGCACTCTTGAAATCTTGATAAGACGGAATAGGAGGAACTAGAGGTGGTACTGCTGGTGGAGCCGGAAGTCCTGTAGCCCTCGGAGGCTCCTAAAGCACTGGAGAAGCTATAGGGGGCTGAGAAGATGTCTCCCCCTGGGTCTCACAATGGGCCACCTCCACCTGTGGTACTTTGCCGGTACCCTGGCTAGTTGTGGTATGTCTTGTGTCAGTCATCTCTATCTATATACCAGTATCAATTATAAACCAGAAACCTCAACCCTTAAAACACCGCTCTATAGCACGACTTGAGCAAAAGAAGGATAGTAATTCTAACATGCCCGGTAACTTCTTGCTTATCGAATGTGGTGCACAACACATTTATAAGCAAGACTCTACTAGACATGGCTTGCAGACTCCCTAGGATACGACGTTGCTCTGATAACAAGTTTGTCACGCCCCAAACTCGAGGGAAGCAACTGGCTCCTAATGCCAAAACTCAGGCCCGAGCCGACCCTGCTAAACTATTTGCTACTAGCGCATGGTAACCACACGCATTCGAGAAATTAAACAAGTATATCTCGGCTTAAAATTAAGCCATCGGCCGGCAAGGCCCCTGTCAACTTATCTATAAAAGAAACAGCTACTCCCAGGAGATCATATAAATAAATAGCCAACTAGCACAGAAGTCCTGATTGGGCCTTCAAGGCCACCGACATATCTATACCAAAACTAAAAGAAGGTATAATTCAATACAATACATCAAATAGCTCACAAGCTTCCGCAAACAAACAACATAGGCCAGCATGGCCATAACGTAGCTGTAAACCCCACACACTAGTCTGCAAGCCTCTAAGAGTAGTAAAGATTGGTGGGACAGGGCCCCAACTTACCTATAAAGATATATACAACAAAAGTTAACAAACCTCCCTACTCTGGTAGCTCCAGAGGAAATGGGCTAGCCAACCGGATAAAAGTCCATCCTGCTGCTGAGGAGGTCTACTCAGTCGTCTGTCAGGACCTGCATGCATGAATGCAGCGCCCCCAAGGCTATGGGGCGTCAGTACAAAATAATGTACAGAGTATGAAAGGCAATAGAGTATGATGAGGTATCCTCATATACTGGAATAATCCAATAAATAAATCAAGGATAAGATAAGTGTACTGACTTACTCCTAAATCTAAACTTATCAAACATAATAAAAAAACAACCTAACCAAGCTCCCATAAGCTCGGCAGGTACAAACAACACACAATACCACCTACTCAGGCCCCTATAAGCCCGGAAGGTGTCAATCAGCCTATATACCCCTATCAGTAGTCCCCTAGCCCCGTAGGCAGTCACATAGCCGATTCAGGCATTAATATAACCTCGTAGGTAGCACATAGCTCTCTAAGGCATCAACGTAGCTCATAGACAACTCATAGTCCTCTTAGGCAACAACATGGCCCTGTAGGAAACATATAGCCTTCTTAGGCATCAATATAGCCCTGTAGGCAACTCATAGACTTCTAGGAACAACATAGCCCCGTAGGCAACTCATAGCCCTGCTAGGCATCCATATAGCCCTGTAGGCAAAACATAGCCCTTCTAGGCATAAATCACATTCTTGCAGCTAACCACAATAACCCCAACGACAATAATAACAATCCAACCGCTAAAAGAGAGAAAGTTAGTTATAAGCAACCTACACAAATAGCCTCTAAGTCATGTCCAACATAGGGACGCTACTAACTGAATAAGAATCCTGATAAGGGAGGATTATATTAACTCGAGGAGCCAACAATCAACAATCACGGCTACAAGTATATCAAGGATAACAGCCCAAATACATTGCTTCTAAGCTTTAAGAAAACATATCGTAGGTAGGGAATAGCCTTAACATACCTTTTTTTGCTAAATTCACGTGGCCTAATGACTTTTACTCAATACTCTCTCGACACTACAACAAGGTAGGACCATGCTCAAATGCCAAAAATAAAAGATACCATGACAATACGATAAAATATATGTATTTCCGTCGCAAATTGCTATTTCCTGCTGATAAAAGCTAGAGTCGATGAAAGAAGGGTCTTACCTCGATCTTATGATCGAATACGCTTCAAAACATTCAAATATATCCAAGCCCTTGCTGTCCCAACACTAAAGTGTGATAAGCTACGCAATCGATAAAAAAAATTATACCATGATGATGAGCCCAACGCGTAGAACAACTTTCGTCAAGGACTTATGTCGAGAAAATCTATACTTCACATAATCCTAGAAATGGGTTTGTATAATTTCTCTGGTTTCTAACTTAAAAATGAAGAAAGAGATCGAAGAAGAAGATATATGTAGCAATCCACCGACTTAGGGCCCCACCTCACGTGCCTGCTTGTGCAGTCCCACTAAAATGCGAATATCTCTCTATTCTGAAGTCGTATGAACAAACGGTTTGATGCGTTGAAATACACTCTTAGACCTTCGATTTCATAGCTCGCGGGGACCATAACTCTTAATAGATTGGGAGAAAACGTCCGAGACATTTGACCCAAATTTAAGACAAATCTTTAAAAAGAAATTTACGGTACCTTTCGCCAACTTTTATTTTGACACTTACCTAACTTCAAAACTTGAACACTTAAAATATCACATAACACATTATTTTTAATTTATTACTCACCCTCTTTGTCTTTCCACGAAGATACGAGTTATTTTAGACATTTTGAAAGTCGGGGTGTTTCATCCTTCCCCCCTTAGAAACATTCGTCCTCGAATGAAAAATTTGAGTCACACTGTTCAGTCCTTAGGAGTTGCCAAAATTTAGGCATCTCACATGACAACATAAACAGATAAGCGTTATAGCTCCACCACAACAGTGCGAGCAAATATACAACGACAACCATGATAATAATAAGCAATAATATATATATATATATATATAATCAAATAGGTATCTTACCTTACTGCCCTAATATAAACTGATATAATATCACCCTGGGTATCAAACAAGCCATCCTCAGCTTCCTAGGTCACCTCTTCTCTATTTTATTCCTCCACAATACTTTAACCGAAGCCACCTCTTTGGTCCTCAATTTACGGACCTGCCGATCTAATATAGCAACTGGAGTTTCCTGATAGGACAACTCCTCTGTGATCTGAACATCCTCAACTGGGACAACTCGAGAAAGGTCTCCTACACACTTTCGTAGCATCGATACATGAAAAAATTGGATTGAAAGATCTTAGCCCCGCAGGCAATTCTAACTCATAAGCCACTTGTCCTACCCTTCGAAGGATTCGGTATGGCCAAATAAATCTTGGACTAAGCTTTCCCTTTTAGCCAAATCGCATAACACCTTTCATATGCGAAACTTTTAAGAATACCCAATCATCGACGTAAAACTCTAAGTCCCTTCGTCGGACATCTGAGTATGACTTCTGTCGGCTTTGAGCTGTTAGCAGCCTCTCCCGAATGAGCTTAACTTTATCCACTGTCTGTTGGACTAAGTCGGGTCCAATCAACCCTGACTCACCTACCTTGAACCATCCAATGGGGGATCTACATTTTCTCCCATACAAAGCCTCATAAGGTGCCATCCCGATGCTGGAATGACAACTATTATTGCATGTGAACTCTATAAGAGGTAAGTGGTCATCCCAACTACCCTTAAAGTCTAGTGCGCACGACCGTAACATATCTTCGAGTGTCAAAATTGTGCACTCAGCCTGTCCATCTGTCTGAGGGTGAAATGCAGTACTAAGATTAACCTGTGTCCCCAGTCCTTTCAAGAAGTACTTCCAGAAGTTGGCCGTAAATTGTGCTCCTCTATCAGAGATAATAGATACTGGGACACTGTGTAGCATAA
Organism: Solanum gracilifrons; assembly: GCA_029582605.1. Taxonomy (NCBI): domain Eukaryota; kingdom Viridiplantae; phylum Streptophyta; class Magnoliopsida; order Solanales; family Solanaceae; genus Solanum; species Solanum gracilifrons. Next base: position 28,533 of record JAJOOH010001255.1, on the reverse strand, counting down.
CAATATCTCTAATATAGAGCCATGCATAGTCTTCGGCCGAAAAAGTAGTCCTGACTGGTAAAATGTGGGCTAATCAATTACCCAAATAGAGTCAAACTTGCGACACGATTGACGTAACCCTGTAATAAAATCCATATTAATTGCTTCCCACTTCCACAAAGGAATGGCTATCTCCTGAACTAGCCCAGCGGGCTTTTGGTGCTCAACCTTCACCTGTTGGCAGTTAGGACAATGCGCCACAAATTTAGCAACATCCTTCTTCATCCCGTGCCACCAATAGATTTCCTTAATATCATGGTACATCTTCGTCAAACCAGGGTGAATAGATTAACGAAAATGATGTGCCTCTTCCATAATTCGATGTCGAAGCACTGCAACATTTGGAACAGACAATCTACCATATATCTGAGGACTCCATCTTCTGCTATACCAAATGCTAAAGACTGTGGATCCTGATCATTGGCTCTAAGCTTCTCTAAGCTAAGATCCTCTTGTTACCATGATTTTACTTCTACAACTAGAGATGATGCGGTTGTATCCTGAATTGTGACCCTACTAAGCTAGTTAAATTATGAAGCTCTCGTGCTAGCTCCTGCTTCTTAACACCTAAGTGGGATAAACTACCCATAGATTTTCGACTGAGGGCATCAGCTTCCACATTCCCCTTTCCTGGATGATATAAAATATGCACGTCGTAGTCTTTCAGTAGCTCAAGCCATCGACACTGTCGCAAATTTAAATCCTTCTGTCTAAATAAATATTGAAGGCTCTGATGATCTGTGAAGATGTCAACGTGAACGCCACACAAATAGTGTCTCCAGATCTTTAACTCATGCATAACTGCAGCCAACTCTAAATCGTGGGTCAGATAGTTCTTCTCATGCTTCCTCAACTGCCTTGAAGCATATGCGATAACCTTACCATGTTGCATTAGAACGCATCCCAACCCAACACCAAAAGCATCATAATACACCACATAGCCTTCTGAACCATCTGGTAATGCAAGAACTGGTGCTGATGTCAACCTGTCCTTCAGCTCCTGGAAATTGTGCTCGCAAGCCTCAGTCCACTGGAACTTAGCTGCTTTTTGAGTCAGCTTCGTTAATGGGCCTGAAATTGAAGAAAATCCCTCTACAAACCTTCTGTAGTACCCAGCTAACCCTAAGAAACTACGAACCTCAGTCGGAGTCATGGGTCTGGGCCAAGTCTTTACGGCCTCAATCTTTTGTGTATCAACCATAATGCCTGTATCTGATACAACATGGCCTAAGAAAGCTACAGAGTCTAACCAGAACTCACACTTTGAAAACTTTGCATAAAGTTCTTGGTCTCGAAGAACCTGAAGGACTGCTCGCAGATAATTGCATGCTCATCTTTTGATCGTGAATACACCAAAATATCATCAATAAATACAATCACAAACAAGTCTAGATACGGTCTAAATATACTATTCATCAGGTCCATGAACACTGCTGGGGCATTAGTTAATCCAAACGACATTACCAAGAACTCAAAGTGTGCATATCTAGTTCTAAAAGCTGTCTTCGGAACGTCTTTCTCCCGAACTCATATCTGGTGGTACCCTGATCTTAAATCAATCTTTGAGAAACACTTAGCACCTTGTAATTGATCAAACAAATCATCTATCCTCAGAAGGGGATACTTATTCTTTATTGTTGCCTTATTCAGTTGTCGGTAATCGATACACATTCTTAGTGAGCCATCTTTCTTCCTTACGTACAACACTGGTGCACCCCATGGTGAAGCACTAGGCCTAATAAAGCCTTTATCTAGCAAGTCTTTCAGCTGATCCTTCAACTCCTTTTGCTCATCAGGAGCCATTATATAAGGAGGGATAGATATGAGTTATGTACTTGGTAGCATATCAATAGCAAAATCCATTTCCCGTTCTAGAGGGATACGAGGGAGATCGTCTGGAAATACATCTAGAAACTCATTAACTATCGGAATAGACTGAAGAGTTGGTGGTTCTGCATCTATATCATGAACGTGAACAAGATGATAAATACAACCCTTGGTAATCATCATCCTTTCCTTAAGATAGGAAATAAACCTACATTTCAACGTTGCTTTATCACCTTTCCATTCCCGAACTGCCTCTCCTGGAAAGTGAAATCTAACAATCTGTGTTCGGCACTCAACATTAGCATAACAAGATGCTAACCAGTCCATACCCATAATGTCGTCAAAATCAACCATCTCTAATTCTACCAGGTCTACAGAGGTTTGACGGTCGATAATTTCTACCTTGCAACCTTAATACACTCTCCTGGCAATAGTAGACTCACCAACTGGTGTAGATACAATAAAGGGTTGATCTAATGACTCTGCTACTATGCATAACCTCCCCGCAATAAATGGAGCAACATAAGACAAAGTAGATCCAGGATCTATCAAAGCATAAACACAATGGGAGAAAACAATCAATGTACCTGTCACAACATCTGGTGATGACTCTGAGTCTTGTCGGCCGGTTAATGAATATGTACGGTTCTTCCCACTACCAGAACTAGATGCTCCCTCTCTGCCTCCGCCTCTACCCCTACGTGCTGAAGTATGGGGTCCACGCCCTGTAGACTGTGCTGATGAGGAGTAATCTACTGCTGATCTGGTTGACTGACCTATACTACCCTGACCTATAATAGGGCAGTTTCTCCACCCATGCCCCTCCTGTCCACAAGAATAACGACTTGTGGAACCCTGTCTGCACCTCCCGAAATGTATCATACCGCAAGTAATGCAACGCAGCGGGGATGTCCTCTCCTGGCCTGAACCCCTCTGCTGCTGCAAGTCTGATGCTCGTGTACCCTCACCTGAGCCTGAATATTCCTGATGATCAAATTTGTTACCCTGGAACTGCTGTGGTGGAGGTCTAGGTGGCCTAATAAAATATCGGGGTCTGGGACCACTCTGGAAATCTCCCTGCGAATCAGCAGGCCTAGCCCTTTCCTGTCTCTCTCTCTTGATCCTCTCACGCGTATACTGTAGATGCCGGTGATCCTCTATGCCCTGTGCGAAGGCCTGAATCCGTGAGATATCCATATTATCATTTAGTTCAGCGGTAGAACAAGCCTCGATATAGTCTGAGTTAAGCCCTCCCACAAATCTACGTACCCTGTCGTGCATCGTATCAACAAATGCTGGTGTATATCTAGCCAATGAATCAAATCTCAGCCCGTACTCTCGGACACTCATGCCACCTTGTCGGAGGTTTAGAAACTGGTCCACCCGGCTATCCCTAATCTCTCGAGGTAAATAGTGATCTATGAAAGCTTCTATAAAGCTATCCCAAGTGGGTAGAGGTGTATCTTCTCCCCTAGATCTCTCCCAACTTTCATACCACAATACTGCAACATCACGCAATCGAAATGCTGCTAACTCAACTGACTCAGTCGCTGAGGCACGCATAACTCTGAAGATCCTACGAAGCTGATCAACAAAGTGTTGAGGGTCTTCTCTGCGATCTGTCCCTGTAAACTATGGAGGATTAAAGGCAAGAAATTCACGAACTGTCAAACTTTCGGGACCTTCAGAAGATCCGGCAATATCTGGCGCAACTGGTTGGCACTGTGCAGCTACTAACTGTTCTAACATATATACTGCACTCTTGAAATCTTGATAAGATGGAATAGGAGGAACTAGAGGTGGTACTGCTGGTGGAGCCGGAAGTCCTGTAGCCCTCAGAGTCTCCTGAAGCTGTGGAGAAGCTATAGGGGGCTGAGAAGATGTCTCCCTCTGGGTCTCATAATGGGCCACCTCCACCTGTTGTACTTTGCCGGTACCCTCGCTTGCAGTTCTATCTAGCCCCTGGCTAGTTGTGGTCTGTCTTGTGTCAGTCATCTCTATCTGCATACAAGTATCAATTATAAGCCAGAAACCTCAACTCTTAAGACACCGCTCTATAGCACGACTTGAGCAAAAAAAGGATAGTAATTCTAACATGCCCGGTAGCTTCTTGCTTATCGAATGTGGTGCACAACACATTTGTAAACAAGACTCTACTGAACATAGCTTGCAGACTCCCTAGGATACGACGTTGCTCTGATTCCAAGTTTGTCACGCCCCAAACTCGAGGGACGCATCTGGCTCCTAATGCCAAAACCCAGGCCCGAGCCGACCATGGTGAACCATTTGCTACTAGCGCATGGTAGCCATACGCATTCAAGAAATCAAACAAGTATATCTCGGCTTAAAACTAAGCCATCGGCCGGTAAGGCCCCTGTGAACTGATCTATAAAAGAAACAGCTACTCCCAGGAGATCATATAAATTAATAGCCAACTAGCACAGAAGTCCTGATTGGGCCGTCGAGGCCATCATGATATCTATACCAAAACTAAAAGCAGGTATATTTCAATACAATACGTCAAACAGCTCACAAGCTTCCGCAAACCAACAACATAGGCCAGCATGGCCATAACGTAGCTATAAACCCCACACACTAGTCTGCAAGCTCTAAGAGTAGTAAAGATTGGTGGGACAGGGCCCCAACTTACCTATAAAGATATATACAACAAAAGTTAACAAACCTCCCAACTCTGGCAGCTCCGGAGGAAAGGGGCAAGCCAACCGGATAAAAGTCAATCCTGCTGCTGAGGAGGTCTACTCAGTCGTCTGTCAGGACCTGCATGCATGAATGAAACGCCCCCAAGGCTATGGGGCATCAGTACAAAATAATGTACAAAGTATGAAAGGCAATAGACTATGATGAGGTATCCTAATATACTGGAATAATCCAATAAATAAATCAAGGATAAGATAAGTGTACTGACTTGCTCCTAAATCTAAACTTATCAAAAATAATAAAACAACAACCTAACCAAGCCCCCATAAGCTCGGCAGGTACAAACAACACACAAGACCACTTACTCAGGCCCCCATAAGCCCGGAAGGTGTCAATCAGCCTATATACCCCTATCAGTAGTCCCCTAGCCCCGTAGGCAATCACATATCCCTCTTAGGCATTAATATAACCCCGTAGGTAGCACAGAGCTCTCTTAGGCATCAACGTAGCTCATAGACAACTCATAGTCCTCTTAGGCAACAACATGGCCCTGTAGGAAGCATATAGCCTTCTTAGGTGTCAATATAGCCCTGTAGGCAACTATAGCCCTTCTAGGAATAATATAGCCCCGTAGGCAACTCATAGCCCTGTTAGGCATCCATATAGCCCTGTAGGCAGAGCATAGCCCTTATAGGCATAAGTCACATTCCTGCAGCTAACCACAATAACCCTAACGACAATATTAACAATCCAACCGCTAAAAAAGAGCAATTTAGTTATAAGAAAACTATACAAATAGCCTCTAAGTCGTGTCCAACATAGGGACGCTACTAACTGAATAAGAATCCCGACAAGGGATGATTCTATTAACTCGAGCAGTCAACAATCAACAATCACGGCTACAAGTATATCAAGGATAACAACCCAAATACATTGTTTCTAAGCTTTAAGGAAACATATCGTAGGTAGGGAATAGCCTTAACAAACCTTTTTTTGCTAAATTCACGTGGCCTAATGACTTTTACTCAATAGTCTCTCGATACTACAACAAGGTAGGACCATAATCAAATGCCAAAAATAAAAGATACCATGACAATACGATAAAATATATGTATTTCCGTCGCAAATTGTTATTTCCTGCTTATAAAAGCTAGAGTCGATAAAAGAAGGGTCTTACCTCGACCTTAAGGTCGTAATACGCTTCAAAACCATCAAATATATCCAAACCCTTGCTGTCCCAACACTAAAGTGTGATATGCTACGCAATCGATAAAACAAATTATACCACGATGATGAGCCCAACGCGTAGAACAACTTTTGTCAAGGACTTAAGTCGAAAAAATCTATACTTAACTTGATCCTAGGAATGGGTTTCTCTAATTTCTCTGGTTTCTAACTTAAAAATGAAGAAAAAGATCGAAGAAGAAGATATATGTAGCAATCCACCGACTTAGGGCCCCACCTCACGTGCCTGCTTGTGCAGTCCCACGAAAATGCGAATATCTCTATATTCTGAAGTCGTATGAACAAACGGTTTGATGCGTTGGAAACTAGACTCATAGAACTTTGATTTCATAACTCGCGGGGACCATAAATCTTAATAGATTGGGAGGAAACGTCCGAGACATTTGACCCAAATTTCAGATAAATCCTTAAAAAGGAATTTACAGTAACTTTCGGCAACTTTTATTTTGCCACTTACCTAACTTCAAAACTTGAGATACAACACTTGAACACTTAAAATATCACATAACACATTATTTTTAATTTATTACTCACCCTCTTTGTCTTTCCACGAAGATACGAGTTAATTTAGACATTTTGAAAAGTCGGGGTGTTACAAATTTGCATGTAATACACTAGGAAATTATTACTACTACTAGGATTACCAGGTTATGAGATTATTGGGAACACGTACACCCTAGTTTCTTTCTCTCATTGATAACAACAAAGTTTGAATCATGGTCGGTTGTTATTTGTTTCACAAATCCCCCCCTCTTTACTTACTTGTCTAGAAAATACGCTGACTAAACGAATATAATCGTAAGTTAAATTTAAGTCTAAACCATACTTCTCGTGGGATCGACCCCAACCTTCTAGTTGGGTTCTTTGTTTGACAACGATCGCTTATAATTTTTTTAGGGAGGTGTAATTTGAGCGTATCAAATTTTGGCGCCTCTGGCGGGGAATAAGGCTTTTAGATTAAGTTTAACTACATTATTGAACTTTAGTCAATTATTTCTCAATTTTACGTTTTTTGTTTGTTTTTGTTTTCTACAGGTTTCAACTTTAGTGTATGCGAAGTGCACAGAGTCGAGGCAAACTCTTGACCCCCTACGATCCTGAACTGAGAAAGACTTTGGGAAAAATGACAAATCTAAGGATACACAATAATCCAATCAAATCGGGTTAAGGAAATGGAACCGAGTAACTAAGATGTCTGCGTCGTGCCGCGACGATAAATTAAGCGCTTATTGGGAGGCGACCCAATTAGTAGTGTAACTTCTTATTTTATTTTATTTTTATTTTATTAGTGTCACTTTTTTTTTCTTTTGGTCTTGTTTTATTTTTTAGATTAGGGGAAGTCTGAATACCCTAAAAAAAAAATTGAAGCAAAGGAGCATGTTCGAGCTTAAGTGTGGGGTGACGCCCCTTGATGAAAAAATGAGAACATGCTACTAGGTAGGCCTAAAGGCCTCAGAGAGTTTTCCTAACCCTAGTTTTAAATTTTATTTAATTCTTTGGGGATATAACATATTTTTAAGTGTGGGGTGGAGAAATGAATTCCTAGTTTTTACTGTTTGATTGAGGTTTTTTTAGATGGGTTTCTTGACTTTTGTTTTTGGTGCTTTTCCTGATGATAGTCTCTTCGAGCCGAGTGTATTTTTTTTTAGGAATAACTTTCTTCTAAAAATTGTTTTTAGAGAAAGGAAAAGACCCTTTTGAGTGGTGTGATACTTGCTATTTAGGCCTAATTTTTTAGAAGTATTTTCTTGTGAATGATTGATCTATAGTAAAATTGCAAACTCTTTGACATCTAGGTTCATGGTTGTGAGTTTGTATTTAACTTATTTTATTTTGTAGTTTGTTATGATCTTGTCTTTCTTAGAAGTGGAATTGATTCATCTTGATTGATACTTGTGCCATTTGTGATGAGAATTTGTTTATTCCTTTTTTTGCATCTTAGTGTAGAACTTACCTTGCATGTTATTGAAGCGAAATAAAAAGTGTTGCCTTGTTTAGGAGATGAAAATAGGCTTTCGTTGATTTGTCTGATAAATTTTAGCTTTTTCAGATATTATATCACTAGTTAACCCTTTTGAGCCTTTTAGCCTATATTTTTCTTGTAAACCACATGATCGAGCCGAATCCCTTTTTATTGATACCATAATTCTATTTGATCCAAAAAAAAAAATCTTTAACGCACTATGTTGAGGTAAAAAAAGTTGAAAGCATTGGTAGAAGAGAAAAAAAGGTGAAAATGCTTGATGTGTGAAGAATGAAGAAAAGTGTGAAAACTCTGTTTTGGCCCTGGTCCCTTGTGGATATTGTGCACCTCAACGAAGCTTTAAAAACCTAAGTTGAGGGTGGCTAATTTAGAAGTATGATTAAAACATTGGGCCTGATCCTACCAAGGATATTGTGTACCTCACTTGAGCCTCAAAGCCTTGAGTTGAGGGTGGCTAGTGCAAAACCTCTTAAAAAATAAAATAAAAAAATTTAAAAAATGATAGTAGCATTCTTGTGATGATAAACATTACTTGTGAAATAATTGTTGAAGAGAGGGCTGAAAATAAAGAGAAGAAAATAATGGGTGATGAAGTCTAAAATTGCAAAGTGCTAAAGGAAGTGTAAGTCATTATTATTTAGTTTTTCTATCCGTCCCCTAGCCTGCATTACAACCCGTTAAAGTCCTATTTGATTATATTCAAGCATGCTTAATTAGTGGAGATGTACATAATGGGCAAGCCTATGGTTCTTTGTGCATAGATGTGAATTTTATTTGTGAGTGTGAGATTTGTTCTTGATATGAGATCCTTAATTTTTATTCAATCTTTTGAATTGAATGTGTGGACTATTTATTTTTGTGAGGGCACTTGTTTCATGATAGATAGGTGATTTTATTAGCGTTGAGAGTAGGTGAGCAAGCTTAAATTTGATGAGTTCCAAGTCTTTCCTTGAGGTTAGGAAGCTTGAAGTTTGTTGTTTATTGGGATTTCTTGCATAATGATTCTAAAGTCTACTTGATGTTTTTTAATTGGTATATGGTCTAATTGTTTGTATTAACCAAAGTGATGATATTCTTATTTTGATGAGCTTTAGTGCTTGCTCGAGGTTGAACAAAAGTTTCAGTGTGGGGTGTTGATGTGAGGTCAAAATACATATTTTTAATCATTATTTATCTCACATTTATTATTTATATTTGTCATTTTTGAGCTTGGATTTTATGAATTGTGCTAAATAGTATATTTTATTTATAGGATTAAATTGGTGAAAAAATGAAAAAATTGAAGCTAAAATAAATTAAAGATGAAAGGTTGAAGAAGGAAATCAAAGCAGACAGCTTAATAGATTAAATTTAATATAATAATATATTTATATATAAAGTTGGCTATATGTAGAATTACGCAAAATTTCCAAATTTGCCAATTGCCACGCGGCAATTTTTGAGGTAGCCAAGAGGTTCAAGTTGGCTGTTGGTATGACACGTGGCAGCCATTAAGAGACCAACTCTCAATTGAAGGCGGCGGCAACACAAATTCGAGAACATAATTAATTTACCGAAATCAATTCCTTACATGTTTTGATTTCCTAATTTATTTTGGACTCAATTATTTTATTTAAGGTTTTTTATATCGACAAATAGTGCATAAAAATAATTATTGGAGTAGATCGTTCATAGAAGATAATTTTAGGGTTCTTTTCTTATTCTTCTGCTTGGGTTAGACTTTATTGTTAACTTTTAGTTCTTGATATTTTCTTGGAAATTAACTTACAAACACTAGCAATTTGATTTCCTAATTTCGGTTTATAAAGATTCTTGCTTTGAATTTCAAATGAAGATTTCGGGTTTCTTCTACTCATTACGTAAGTTCATGATTTCTTCATCTAAAAATATGAATTGTGTTCTTGCTATTATGGGTAAGTAAAATCCACAACTAGGGTTGTGGGAACCATGAATAATTAACAAAGTATGAATAGTAACTATGTAATTCTTAAATAGTGTTGTTGCATGCATTGATAATTCTTTCGTTTAGAAGTCTTTTTAACAGTGGTCAACGTTAGAACTCACCTTGTTACTACTTGCCGGACAAAGGGTAGTTAATAAGAAAAAAATTATCAACATAGATTTAGTGTGATACTATCTAATAGTTTAATGTCAATTTGTGCAAGGGTGAAAACTAAGACATACATTGATGTGATGTCTAATATGAGGTAAATGTAAGAGTTAGTAAATTATACACACGTAGCCGGACCAAGGTGCGGGGTGAAATTCTCTATTTGTCGGACCAAGAATTTAGAGATACATAACTTATCACTTTGCATGTAATACACCAAGAAATGATTAATATTACTAGAATTACCGCGCTATGAGTTTATGGGGAACACGTACACCCTAGTTTCTTTCTCTCATTGATAACAAAAAAGTCTGAATCCTGCTCACTTGTTACTTAACAACAATCAAGTATTTGTTTCACAAATCCCACAATTTACTTACTTGTCTCAGAAATACGTTGACTAAACAAATATTATCATCAGTTAAGTTTAAGTCTAAACCATATTCCTCGTGGGATCGACCTCAACCTACTAGTTCGGATCTTTGTTTGGCAACGATCGCTTATACTTCTTTAGGGAGGCGTAATTTGAGCGTATCATTGTTTCATTGTTTAATTGGAAGGAAAATCACACACACACCCCATGCATGAACATGACTATGATGTGACTAAGGTGCTGATTTAGTTATTGAATCATGATATTCCCCTTATCTAATGTGGTAATTCTAGATGTATGGGTTGAGTTGATTCATAGCCCTTGAAGGGCAAATTATAAGGGTTTGTACATGTTGATAAGAATTGTGTATGAGTTTGTGATTCACTTAGAAAGTGAAGATCATATGACTATTGTGTAATTGTGTTATTTTTGAAAGATCATTCTCCCCTTACCCTTACACGTGACTATGCACGAAATATCTAGGACTATGATAATGTTGTTGTGTTGATTGAAAGGCTATTCTCTTTAAAACTATGAACATGATGTGAAAGGTTTACTCACATATTAATGATTCTAAGGTTAAAAGTTCATTCTCACCTAATGAATCTATACGAGCTATATCATGATGTTGTATTTGATCGAGTGTTTAGTCACCCTTCCATAAACATGAACTTAAGTAAAGACTTAACATGGACTTAAAGGAAATTATGCTTAGCACTGAGTGGATATCAAAATGAGATGGAAGCTTTTACACCAGTTAGTCCGGCTTCCTAATGGGTTCCTTTTACGCCAGTCAGTCTGGCTTCCCAAAACAGTTATCTCATGAGATGGAAACATTTTACCTAAGTCAGTCCGGGTTTCTAGTAGCAATATCATTATCCCATAACTATGTGACCACATAGGTCTTTAGCTAGTGGATCCACCAATAAGATAAACATATTAGTTCTACCTTAGGCAAGTAGGATACCTCTTTTCGGTGTGGGGAATGACGCCGGATTCCATGTAGCTCACATGGTCTATGTAGGTTAAGTATATTTCCCTACATGAACAAGAATAATAACATGGGTTATTTACTATGGTTCCTCAAGAGGTTCTACTTAGCATGAATGGGGGTATGAGACTTCTTTCATGCATTGCACAAGTAGTCTTTGAGAGTGGGCATGGTAGGTTTCTCTTATGGCATGATGATTATGAGTTAATATATGCTTAGTATGAATTATGAACATGAACATGAACATGAACTATACTCATGACTTCTTAATGAGCTTTACTTAGTGTGAATGGAGGTATGGAACTTTACTTATACATTGCACAAGTAGATTTATAAAGGGGTTATGGTGTGGTTTCCTTATGCCATGAATATATATGAATTTATGTAGGCATGATATGTATTGTTGCTAAGAATGACTTTTCTTATTACAAGCTATGAACGTGAATGTTTCCTTGTCTATGATTATTGACTATGGATGAGACCAAAGCATGATAAGTATGAGCATGGTGGCCTAAAAGTTGTACTTAGCGTAGATAGGATTATGGGATCATATCTATGCATTGCACAAGTATAACACACGGTTACTTATGTGATGGTTATATTATAATGAGATGATCATGGTATTTGACTATGTGTGTGAATTATGTCTTGTGATGATTGAGCTCTGTATTTTATGTATGTTGGAGACTATGCTTGTAATTATGATGATATCCTTTATGCTATGATGAATTGAACATGAGTTGTCTTATGAGTTACATTCCTCAACTACTTCAAAGAAGATGTTCAAAAGTGGCATATAGCATGGTTTCTACTAAAATTTCCCTTTTTGAATGTTTTAAGGATTTTTATGCATGGCTTCCATTCTTAGTACATTTTGTGCTAACCCATATTTCTACATTTTCTATAAGTGTAGGGTTTGGTGATATCGGCTTCCACCCTCATGGCTAGGACCATAGTGATCAAGAAAAAGAAGATTGGTGAGTCCTCATAGTATTCGAGGGCTCGACCATTATGTCCTTTAAGTATTTCTTTTATATTTTAAACTTTTGTAAGGGATGTGTCCCTAAGATTGTATTCAAGTGTTATAGATGGTTTGAGACATTCTATTGTAGACTATCACTTGGATTTTATAAGAGATTTCGATTGTAAAGAAAAGTTTTAAATTTTCCGCATCTTTCCATATGTTCTTAAGTCATGATATTCTATGAGGCTTTTCTGAGTCTTGTACGCCGTGTCACATCTTTGGAGTAGCCTTGGGTCGTGAAAAACATGGTATCAGAGCACAAGATTTTGGGATAGTTTTAGGATGTCTCAAACCACGTTTAGTAGAGTCTTGTTCATAAATGTGAAGTTCGCCACATTTATGAATAGGAGGCTATCGGACGTTAAGAAAACTTCACTTCTTCATTCTCTAAGTCGTGTCCTAGAGTTTAGCTTTATTAGGTCTTTCTCCTATTGTGTGCCCTATGGTTTTTCGAATATGACTACTTCAAGGGCTTACATTGAAAGGAATGAGGAAGACAATGAGGAGCAAGAGGTTCCTCTCCAAGCTCCTCCCCAAGCTCCAATTGTCCCTATAGAGGAGTATGTTTCTAATGAGAATATTAGGCATGATTTTCAATTTTTGACTCAATTCGGGAATGAAATTCCGGAAATTTATGGGTCAAAGATGGAGGAAGATCCTCAAGAGTTTATAGATAAAGTCTATAGGGTGTTGAACTTTATGGGAGTGACTCAGGTAGAGAAGGTAGAATTGGTCGCTTACCAATTTAAGGATGTTTCTCAAATGTCGTTTAGTCAATGGAAAGAGGTGAGGCCGGTAGAAGCGGGCCCCATGGAATGAGAATGATTTAAGAATGAATTCCTTGATAGGTTTTTCCCATTAGAGATGAGAGAGGATACGATACTTGAGTTTATTAACCTTCGCCAAGGTAGGATGAGTGTTGAGGAGTATGCTCGGATGTTCACTAGGTTGTCGAGATATGCTCCATCCATAGTGGCCGACCCTAGGATGAAGATGAGTAAGTTTGTGTCAGGTGTATCCAACTTGATAGCAAAATAATGTAGTATGGACATGCTTGAGAATGATATGAATATTTATCATCTTGTGATCCATGCTCAGCGGTCTGAAAGGGAGAAAATTGAGGAGAGGTCTAGAGGAACAAAGAGGTATAGATTTGATAATGATAACTCCTCGCAAGAATGATTTTATGGTCAAAGCTCTTCTAAGATTCCCCCAAAGTTTAACCAAAAGAGGGTGTGTACCCCAAATCTCAAGGAGTGAGTGGCAGTGGATCTTATGTGATTATGCCTACTTGTGCTAGGTGTAGAAAAAGGCATGAGGTAAGTGTCTAACCGGCATGAAATGTCACGACCCGAGAGCACCCTCTAGTCGTAACACGGTGTACTTGACCCCGAAGGGGTCTTATACAAGCCCTTAGCATTATCGTCATTGCATAAAGACATTGAAAAATGCAAAATTTGAAAACTTTTCACAATCAATGTCAAAGTCTTTCATAATAGAAAATAGAGTGTATAGACGTCGTCTCAATCACCATCTAAGTATAACATAGATGTCTCAAATAGAGACATCAGCCCTTTACAATGAAATTGTCTTAAAAAAGAAAGTGCATAGAAGTCTATTACAATAGAAAGAAACATAAGTGGCATCATGTTGTCCTCAGAACTCGAGGACATACCAAAGTCTTGGAGAATGCAATCCAAGTCTTCACTTATTCATAATTAGGACCTACTAGCCGGAACCTACACTTAGTAAAAGTAGAAGAAATATGGGTTCGCACAATCAATTGCACTACGTATGGAAGCCATGTAATTAAAATCATTTAAAACATGCATAAAAGGGACCTTTGTTGAAAACATGATATTTCAAGTTTAAAAGCCAAAATGCATATTCAAGTAAGGCATAGCCAATCCATACCATAAGATAAAGAGACATTCATAATCATAAGAAACATCATACTTAACCATAGTTCATATCTTACATGTTTGAGTTCAATTAAAATCATACCATAAAGACACCACCCATGACCCGCTTTTCAAGTCCACTTGTGCAATGTACATATGAAGTCCCATACCCTCATATTTACTAAGTAGAACCATCAAGAGGACACAAGTGTAGTTACATACATAGTTTTCATCATAATGGGTGAAACCATCCTTAACAGCTTTCATAGGTTGCCATACATAAAGAACTCATACAAGAACCCATCAAAGAACCCACTTGTGCAATGTCTAGGTAAATTCCCATACCCTTACCTAGACTAAGTAGTACCCCTCAAGAAGCCCTAGTTGGACTTCATAATCATCTTCATAAGTCATATTCATTTCTTAGTTCATATCATTAAACATAGGGAGATTAGCAATAACCGACATAGACAATTCGGCGAAGCAGTACTATGTCGTCCAATGACACAGAACACAACGATGCTCAAGGCTAGTGCAAGACGGCAACGAACTACACAAAAGGGCGAATCACCGAGTTAATCTCAGATTTTGACTAACCTCACCGAAAGATCTGCGAGCACTATTTTTTTGAGTCTATAAATACTAAACTTGTTATTAATTTTTAGGGAGTTGAACATTTATTTTAATTTTCATAATACAATAGTACTTTTTGGGATATTTTCTCTCAAGTTTGGAGAGGGTTTTTGGGAGATTTGAAGAAAGAAGGATTTCATCTTCCCCAAGTTGGAAGTGGGTCTTCTCAATTCTTCTTCCTTTGCTTAAATCAATGTTTAATTCCTTATAACCATTTGATTTTTGTATCATTTTAGGTGTATTTTGTTATTTCTTGATGTGTGGCTAAAAACCCCCATTCTTGGGGTGTGATTTAGAAAATATGTGTTGATATTATTGTTGGATCTTGCTTGCTGATAGGTTAGATGTATTTTAATGGTGATTTCACCTAGTGATTGTTGTTTAATCTAATGGGTTTGTAGTTGCAAATAAAAAACCACCCATGTGTTTTCGGTTTTCCCAAGAGGGAGGTTGTGAAACCAAGACTGTTAGACTGATGACTTAAGGAGTGGATCGACATGAGGTTCAGCTCGAGAGGGTGAGCCCTAGCCTTATATCCTAACACTCAGCTCGAGAGAGTGCGGGGTAAGGCGTAGGCTTGCCTTCATGTGGCAAATGGGTGTCCGAGAGGAACACCTTTGAAACGGGGTAAGTTGCCCGAGAGGGAACTTATTTCCATCTAAAGCTTAGCCTAGTCACTATTATCTTGCAAATTTCCTATCGAAAGCATGTACCCAATGATTTATCTCAACTTGTACTGCAGTCACACCCCAAGAACTTGTCCCTATACTTGATTTTCTTGTTATTTTTTTTGTTTTTTACTACTTGTGACAAAACTCCCATTTTATATTTGACACCTTTGTATCACCCCTTTTAATTTACAATGTTTTTAATCGTTAATATCTTTAGCAACGACTAGTTTGAGCTTAATTTTATTTTTCTACTAATTCTCAAAACCACTCCCTTGGGACACGACCCCAACCCTTGGTTGGGTTACTATACTATCGATGATTGTAGACACTCGTACTGTAGGTTAGTGTCGTTGTTCACGATAGCATTAAAATGGCACCACTGCCGGGGAGTGGTGTTATTTGAGAGTTGTTAGATTAGTAAAATCTTTATTCTTCTTTGTTGTAGTCTACTTACCTAATTTTCAGTTTTGTTTTGAGTAATTGTGTGTTTCAACAACCATATGAGTGTGAACGGCGAAAATAGCTGCCAAGCAGGCAACCCAGTGGATGATGCTTTTCATCGAGACGGTATTGATGATATTAATAGTGTGTACAACCCTGCACATGTGAGTGAGATGGATGCGAGTTACATGCCACAAGCAAACGGAAATGCAACGTTTGAAGTTACTAACACAACACTCCATCTCATACATTCAAGAGGTTTATATGGAGGGTTAGAGAATGAAGATTTGTATGAACATATACGAAGCTTCATAGAAGTGTGCACCTCTTTGTAATTCAAGAATCTATCACAAGAATGCATACGGCTTCGCTTATTTCCATTATCATTAATTGGGAAAACCACAAAGTGGTTGATCGACCTTCCAAAGAACTCCATCGAGTTATGGGAAGAGTTGGCTACGGATTTTCATGAAATATTCTTCCTTCCATAAAAAATGGTGAAACTGAGGGATGACATTCAAAATTTTAATCAAAAGGATGGCGAACCAATTAACGAATCTTGGACACGAGTTAAGAGAATTTTGTGAAAAATGTCCAATATATGGACTGCCGAGTGAGTTATTGCTCCAATATTTTACCGTAGTCTGGATTTAGTAAATAAAGGGATAGCTGATCAGCTGGTGCAAGGATAAATAATGGTACAATCATTTGAAGTAGCCTCATTTCTCCTAGATGGCATGACTAAAGTAAATCAAGCATGGTACACAAAAGATGACCAAGTTTCCCCACTGTGCTTCAGATTAACGCAAGTATAACTCGACAAAGAAAGGGAAATGGACGAAAACATCAAGAAGGTGTTGTCTCAAATGGAACTGATACACGAGCACATGAAGGGGACATATGGAGTATTTCGAGTTGATGAAGGTTCTCTTTCAGGTTACGTAAGACCGGGGAAGAATCAAGGTTGGAACTACAAAAGAATTCGGGGGGGGGGGGGTTCTATTGGAAATCCACAATATATGAGGAGGGTTTCCACCCACACTATCAACAGCAGGGCGGAAATCAAGGTTGGAACCATTACAGAAATGAAGAACCAAAGAGATATTGCCACGGTTGGACTGAGCAAAATGACCATGAGGAAGATCATACCCAATTGAGTGAAAGCCCAAAATTAAATGGGAGCGCAAGTAGTCCTCAGGTAAATGATCTATTGTCACGCATACTTGATAAAGTTGAGGGCTCTGATGATCTTCTAAAAGGAACCAGAGATGACTTTTCATAACTAAACAGTAAAGTGAATTCGCATGCTGATGCCATCAAAACACTGGAAGATTAATTTAGTCTATTATCATCTCAATTAACATCTAGGACACTGATGGAAGATAATGAAAAAAGGTTGGTTGTGGTCACCCATAGTGGAAAGATGGCAAAAGGGAATGTGATGGAGGACAAGGACTCTCGAATGCAGGATGAGAGCTAAGGTACAGATGAACAAGAATTTCCTATTCCACAAGACCTTTCCAAAGAACCACAAGAGGATGCAGAGCAACATGTGCAGATTTCAAAAGTCACGTACCCTTTACCCAAAATACCTCCACCATTTCCTCAACGTCTAAAAAAGAAAAATGAAGATGAGAAGTTCAAAAAAAATTTGTCAGTATTCAAGAATCTATCAATTAACCTTCCTCTAGTGGAAGCATTGTTAGAAATGTCGGGATACTCCAAATTCATGAAAGAGTTGATTACAAAGAAAAGGAGCCTAGAGTATGAAACGATCGAGGTACCCCATAGTTGCAACGTATTTATGACAAATTAGTCAATCACCAAGAGAGATGATCCTGGGGCATTCACAATCCCGTTCACAATTGGCATGCTCTAATTTGCTAAAGTTTGTGCGATTTAGGAGCAAGCATTAACTTGATGCCCTATGCAATATACAAGCAACTTGGATTAGCTGAACCAAAGGCAACCACAATGAGACTCCTTATCACTGAATGATCGATCAAACACCCCGTAGGGATACTTCATAACATATTGGTAAAAGTAGATCAGTTCATCTTTCCAGTTGATTTTGTGATTCTGGATTGTGAGATCGATGCTGAAATCCCCATTATTTTGGGAAGGCCATTCTTAGCTACTGGAAAAACATTGGTAGATGTCGATGGGGGGAAATTGAACTTTCGTGTGAATGATGATGAGGTGACCTTCAATATCTACAAATCCATGAGGAAACCAAGTAGCATCCATGTGGTGTCAACTGAGGATGTTATAGATGAAGCAGTGGCAAGTGTGAGCCATGTAATGTGAAAAAAGGAATCCATTGAATCTGTACTTGCCAATTATGAGGAATTCGAAGTTCAAGGATATGAGGAACTGGTGGCTGCCTTATCAGGATCAAGAGAGTATTCAAGGAATTCAATCAAGTTGGATATCGACCTGAAGAAATAGAGAAAGTCTTCCTGAGAAGACATCAACAGAAGAACCACCGAACTTGGAGTTAAAAGCTCTACCCTCTCATCTAAAATATGCCTTCTTAAGTTGTCGTAAGTCTTGGTCTCGTCATTTGCTGTTGTTTGACAGTTTTTGGGGTATAATGTTGGGTCCTCCTCAAGGACCCCTAGGGTGGTCCTTGGGGGGTCGTACCCATACGTTTGGACCCTAAACACTTAGTTCTACTTATATAAACTCTTTTTAGAAGATTTAATTCTCATACACCACTCAAAACCTCTCTACAAGGCCTATGACAACACTAGATTAGGGTTACTAGTTTCCGGACATCATAGTCGTTTCTCAACGTTTAAGCCTGACCACTTTCTTATTAAGTTAGTTATATTAGATTAGGACTAAAAGCATCAATTTTATCCTTTTTTAATTTACTAGGCATCGTATAAGGATCTAGCTTAGCACGTTAGACTTTTGGGGTGTTACATGAAGGGTTGCTATGGTTGTGGTGGAAGTGACAACAAAGTGAGAGATTGCATGGTACTTACCGCTAGGGGAAGAGAGAGGAAGAAAATTAGGTCCGATGATCTTCAATAAATAGGTGAACAAGAGTGTCCTCCTAATGTTGCTCCCGGTATGTGTTTCATTCTTACTTCTATTCCAGTAGTACTTGTCTTTTGTGACTTGATAAATTGTACATGATGAACTTTCATGTTGGCATTAGTATAAATGGGTTTAATTGTGGTTATTGGTAGAACCCAACTTAGCCATAAGGAGTTTTCTAATGTGTTGAAGAATTTGATGTATAGTGGTGTTTAAGTGATGCCTAGAGATATTGAGTGAGTAGACTCCTTTAAAAGAGGATAGAAATGTAAATTCTCCATGGTTTAGAATAACCTTATGTGATGAAGGTGAAAAAGTTGAGTGATGACTTGCTCTAACCTTAGAATTAGAAGAAATGTGCTTAGATAGCAAATTGGGATCTTAGACCGCCAAGTTAAGCAATAGAAGAGTAAGGACGTGCTTCCATGAGAATGTTGAGGAGTGGTATTTAGTAAGGGTTTTAGTTGAGGTTGGTACTTGGGAAGCCAAGGGCCAATGATGTCCAATATCCTTATATTCCCTTTTATTCCTCTACTAGCTTAAGATGATAAGTCCTTCTTGACTCATTTCATGATTGTGGAGTCTTGGATGTTATATGTGTCCCATGATTTCCTTGTCTCATAGAGTTACTCTTGCTAACCTTGGTAAGGTTTGGATGCATGGTTATTAGACCTCTATTGGTTTTAGAACACGGTAAGGTTATAATGAGTCTTGGTGATGCCTTAGGATTGTTTGAAAGGAGTAGTATTTGAGGTCTTAATAAGGGGATTACTCCCAAGGGGGAGATGATGTGCTTAGATAGAAAGATTGATTGAGAGTCACGATATCCTCATCCCTTTCTTCTATTCCTATTCTAGCTTGAGACCACGAGTTCCTTTTTGGGCTTGTTTTATGTTTTGGAGTCATGTGTGATTTAGCAAAATTCCATGATCTCCTTACGTTATGCATGTTCTTGAGAAAATTCTTGTTTTGTATAAAAATGAGTTTTCATGATTTACATGTTCCTCATGTTGTTGTGCATTTTAGTATGATGATGGCATATTTGACTTCATGAGATGATTTGATGAACATGCTTTGTTATGCTTTTGATGAAATGGCATATTGGCTCCATAATGTTGAGTTGATCTTGCTTTTAGTTGGAAAAGGTAGTTCCTCCTATTATTATGTGATTGATGATGTTTAGAAGAGTTTGTATAGGCTCACTCCCAAGGGGGAGATTGTGTGCCTAGCTAGCATTGTTGTTGTTTGCTTATGTGTTTCCATGACTTCCTTATATAATGCATGTTCATGAACATTTGTGTTTTGAAAGAAGATGAGTTTATGTGAATTGTTTTCCTCATGTTGTAGTGCTTTGAGAAAGAGATGCCTATTGTACTTCATGACAAGAATATATTAGCATGCTTTAGTTTGGAGTTTAGAAATTCCTCCTTGAATAAAATGTTTTTCAAGACTAAATTTCATGTGAGCTCCATGAGAGTATATTGAGCATATTATAACTAGGAGATGGAAATTCCTCCTTGAACATGACTAGTTATGAGAATCTCATGCATAAATGGGTTGTTAGATGTAGTTCATACTTCCTTGTGTTGCATTGAGTATATTGAGATTGAGAGATGTTTCCTCCTTGTTTATGTGCATTTGGATGTTTCATGCATGATGGGCTTCTAGTCTTGAGTTTTTAATTCCGAAAGGTGTTTGGAAATATCATTCGAGGACGAATGTTCCCAAGGTGGAGATAATGTGACATCCCGGAAAACTAGTAGGTGGAGCTAGACCCTTACGAGTGTGTTGTTGAGTTTGATGTGGGGTTCAGAAGTGTAAAATGACTTCCCAAACATAGTATGAAGGTTTTAGGGTTAGGGCGTTAAGGTACGACCCCCAAGGACCAACCAAGGGTCCTTGAGGGGGGACTCAAAAAAATACCTAGAATCTGCCCAAAATTGAGCCACCTACGGTTGGGACTCACTCCCCGTAGGTGACCCAAACCCCGTGGGAAGGGGTCGTGGGTCAAGGCCTGCTCATACCTGCAACTTTAAGCCTCAGACCACCACCCATGAGGATGCATTATGCCCCGTGGACCCACCCACAGTCCGTGGGTCGGGGTCTCGTGGGTGGGGCAGTTTTGAAGACTTTTATTTTAAGTTGGGGACTTGGGGGTTAATTCCAAATTAGTTAAGGGTTAAGTGGGGTCGGTTAATTATATATTAGGCCCCCTATATATACCTAATAGACCCTTAATTAAGTAGTTTCAAAATCATTATTTTAGATTAAAAAAAGACCCCACAAATACTCTCTAATATTTCTCTCTCTAGAAACTCCATTGAAGAAGAAGAACAAGGTCAAGTCTAGGGGTCAAGGAGCAGACTTTTCTCTTCAATTTAGTGAGGAAATATTCATAAGGTATGGTGGCTATTCATCTATGTATTTCCTATACCTATAGATCCTTTAAAAACTTGATATCAAAGCTTCCAATTTCTCCCAAAAGATAGGGTTTCGATCTAAGTCATGGGTTCTCTCTCAAAACGTTTTCAATGGTTGATTTATGATTTATTATGATTTAATTGATGATTTATTGTTGATTTATGATGAAATCCCCCATGAACCCATGAATCTTCCACTTTACTAAACTTACTTCATGATGTGGGTATTATTGTATATTGGCCCAATTAAGTGAATAATGGTTGTTCATGGTGTAATTACATAATTTTAGTATGATGATACATGTATCCTTGATTAACCTAAGATTATATGGTGAAATTGATATAGTCTAGTGTTATGTCATCAAAAGAGGCAAATTGAGGGTTAGATGTGACCTTCTAAGATTGATGAACTTCTTTATGAATTGCCTTAGATTAGATGACCTGGATATGAATTGCTTAAAATTAAAGCTTCTAGACATGAATTGATTAAACTAGGGCTTATATGATGGATCATCATTGAGTAATATTGAGATTGACTTCATATAATACTATATGACTATAATTGATCAATAATGAGGCATGTGGTTAGATTACCTTGAGAATTAGGTATACACAATGATCACGTGAGGCATTTCTTGAGAGTAGGGCTTGTAACATGAAGATGACTCCTAGGGCTTTAAGGGTAAAAGCTAAAGTGAATAAGCTAAGGATATTAAGGCTTTAAGTAGGAAGCTATTATGTATGTTGAGTTGTATATAACATTATTGTGAAAAGACTTCTCCCACATGGCCTATAATACGAGTACATGAGTTTATGCATATAATAAATGATTTACTTGAGTACATGAGTTTATGCATATATAGTGAATGCTAGAAGTGTTGACTTAACATGATCTATGATCCTTGAATACAAGATATGAGGGGTATGCATGATTATGATATTATGTGCATGTTTTATGAATACTTTGAGTAAAGTGTCTATGATGATAATGTTGGTGTTGTGTCATTGGAAGGACAATCACACACACACCCCATGCATGAACATGACTATAATGTGACTAAGGTGTTGATTGAGTTATTGAATCATGGTATTCCCCTTATCTAATGTGGTAATTCTCGATGTTTGGGTTGAGTTGATTCATATCCCTTTAAGGGCAAATTATGAGGGTTTGTACATGCTGATAAGAATTGTGTTTGAGCTTATGATTCACTTAGAAAGTGCAGATCCTATGATTATTGTGTAATTGTGGTATTGTTGAAAGATCATTCTCCCCTTACCCTTACACATGACTATTCATGAAATATGTAGGACTATGATAATGTTGTTGTGTTGATTAAAAGGCTATTATATTTAACACTATGAACATGATGTGAAAGGTTTACTCACATATTAATGATTATAAGGTTGAAAGGTCATTCACATCTAATGAATCTATGAGCTATATCATGATGTTGTATTGGATTGAGTGTTTAGTCACCCTTCTATAAACATGAACTTACGTAAAGACTTAACATGAACTTAAAAAGAATTATTCTTAGCACCGAGTGGATAAGAAAATGAGATTAAAACTTTTACGCCAGTTAGTCCGGCTTCCCAATGGGTTCCTTTTATGCCAGTCAATCCGGCTTCCCAGAACAATTATCTTTTGAAAAGGAAACCTTTTACCTTAGTCAGTCCGAATTTCTAGTAGAAATCCCATTATCCCATAACTATGTGCCCACATAGGCCTTTAGCTAGTGGATCCACCTAGAAGCTAAACATGTTATATCTACCTTAGGAAAGTAGGATACCTTTGTTCGGTGTGGGGCATGACACCGAATTCCATGTAGCTCACATGGTATATTTCGATTAATGTTATTTCCCTAAATGAACAAGAAACATGAAAAAGAACTAGAACATGGGTTATTTACTATGGTTTCGCAAGAGGTTTTATTTAGCATGAATGGGGGTATGGGACTTCATTCATGTATTGCACAAGTAGGCTCTGACAGTGGGCATGGTAGGTTTCTCTTATGAGATGATGATTATGAGTTAATGAATGCTTAATATGAATTATGAACATGAACATGAACTATACTCATGATTTCTTAATGAGCTTTACTTAGTGTGAGTGGGGGTATGGGGCATCACTTATACATTGTACAAGTAGACTTCTAAAGGGGTTATGGTGTGGTTTCCTTATGCCATGAAGATATATGAATTTATGTATGCATGATATGGATTGTTGCTAAAAGTGATTTTACTTATTACAAGCTATGAACATGAATGTTTCCTTGTCTATGATTATTTATTATGGATGAGACCAAAGCATGATAAGTATGAGCATGGTGGCTTAAAAGTGGTACTTAGCATAGATAGGATTATGGGATCCAATCTATGCATTGCGCCAGTATAACCTAGGGTTACTTATGTGATGGTTCTATTATAATGAGATGATCTTGGTATTTGACTATGCGTTGACGTATGTCTTGTGATGATTGAGGTATGTATTATATGTATGTTGGAGACTATGCTTGTAATTATGATGATATCCTTTATGCTATGATGAATTGTAGATGAGATGTCTTATGAGTTACACTCCTCAACTATTTCAAAGATGATGTTCAAAAGTGGCATATAGCATGGTTTCAAATAAAATGTCCCTTTTTGCATGTTTTAAGGATTTTTATGCATGGCTTCCATACTTCGTACATTTTGTGCTAACCCATATTTCTACATTTTGTATAAGTGTAGGGTTTGGTGATATCGGCTTCCACTCTCGTAGCTAGGACCATAGTAGATCAAGAAGAAAAAGTTTTGTGAGTCCTCGTAATATTCATGTCACGACCCAAGCCTACACCCCAGACGTGATGCAGCGTTCAAGACTCCAAAAAGCCTTATACAAGCCTCATAGTATGTCAGCACATAAGATAATAGAAATAGAGTGGAATTTAAAACACTTTTTAATCCATACAATCGCAAATATCAATTAAAACAGCGAAAGTCTACTTGTCGCACATGGCCATATAAAAACATCTTCAATCAAAAGTAGGGTCACGACCCTTTTCAATAGAAAGTCTAAAAGTATCTAGTACAATGAAATACATGAAACATTAATAAAGCACTTGTCCTCGGATCGATGAGGACATACCAAAAGCTTTGGAAGAACTCAATCCAAGCCCTTTGAACTAGAAGAAATCAACTCAAATGTTGGAACCTACACTTTGTAGAAAAATGTAGAATTATGAGTTAGCACACAAAAGGTACTAAGTATGATAGCCATGGAAAAACCATGCTTAAAAAGGACATTTTATTTGAAAATCATGCTAAATGCACATTTTTAGAAACATCATGCACATAAGTATAAGAGGCATAAGATACAAACATAATCAACATATAAACCATTTCATCACATTAGAGCCTTCACCTTAAGTAACCTTAAGCTATACATGTGGAATTTCTAAATACTATCCCATACCACAGTCTATACTAAGTAGCACTTGAGGCCACCAAAGGTGAACTTATGTAATACCCCGAAAAATGGTAGGTTAAACTAGAGCCTAAACGTAAGGTTAAAAATCGTAAAATGACTCCCCAAATTATAGTAAGACACTTAGGGTTGAAGTGAGGTTAATAGAGATAAGATCAAAGGGCACGTGCCAAGGCCAAGGGGCCAAGCCAAGGCCAAAGGTAAAGGATGCCTCTAGCTAAGAGCACATTGCCCAACCTTCACAAGGGGGACCATAAGTGGTGGTCCACTCCATGTCTCGTGAAGGTGGTCGTGCAGCCTCCTTGGCCATGGGAAAGTATCCACCCTTTTGCCTAGATACTATCTTAGCATCCATGGAAAGGACCACGACTCGTGTTCTTGACCAAGGCTCATGGAGCACTTCGTGGAGATGCCTTAGGAATTGAAGCTAAGGGCCCCAAGTAACATGCTCAATTCCTCAAGGGACCATAAGAGGAACAACAACTCGTGGAACCCCTTGTGGTAATGCCTTGGGCATGTGAGCCTACGGCACCACTTCCCAAGCCACTGCCTCAACTCCATGGGCAGGACCACGGGTCGTGGTCCTCACCACAGCTCGTGGAGTGGCTCGTGAGGCCTGGAATGGGTTCAATTAATGAGGGTCTTTTAGGTCATTTCCTTTTTAAGTCCAATTAAGTGGGGGTGTTTTAGGTATTTTTAGGGGATGTATATGTGTTGTTTTTAAGTAAAATTTCACAAGACTTGGTCATTATTCACACACACCCAAATTGAAACAAAAAACTCCCTCCTCTCTACAAAATTCTCTCTCTAGACTCAAGAAGCAGAAGAAGCCATTGGAGCTAGGGTTGGTAGATTATCAAGGTTCTTCCCCAAATTTCTTGAAGGTTCTTAAGTGAGGTATGGATGCTTTTCATCCTTGGGTAGCTAGCACCCAAGGAACCCCTTCAAATTATGTTTTCAATATCTCAAATCCCCCAAACCTAGGGTTTTCAATCTATGACATGGGTCTTCTTTCAAACAAATTTTATTGGTTAATTATGGTTGGTTATGGTTGGTTATGGTGAATTACGAATAGATTGATGGAGTATTAGTGTTTTATAATGAAAATTCCCCATAGACCCATGTTTCCCCCATATTGGTAAATCTTGAATTGATGTTGTAGGTTGGTTGATATTATGAATACGTCAATTGAATATGTTTATGTTAATTAAGCTATTGAATCATGAAATTCCTCCTATATTATGTAGTAAATGTATATGGTTGGTTTGATTGTAATTCAAGACCCTTGAAGGGTAAAAGGTATAAGGGTGGGTTTGTACCTTTCTATGAGAATTATGTATGAGATTGTGATTCACTTAGAAAGTGAAAATACTATGATGATTGTGTAGTTGTGGTATTGTTTTAAGATTCATTCTTCCCCTCCCCTACACATGGCTATGTATGATATTTTATGACTACGATAGTATGGTTGTGGTGTATGAAAGGCTATTCTCATGAACACCCTATGAATATGATGTGAAATGCTTACTAACATGTTGATGATTCTAAGGTTAAAAGGACATTCTCACCTAATGAATCTATGAGCTCTTATGTTATTATGTTGGTTGAGTGCCTAGTGCATTCTCTTATGAACATGAACTTAAGTAAAGACTTAATATGACTTTTAAAGGAAATTATGCTTAGCACCGAGTGGATATAAAAATGAGATGGGGGCTTTTACGTTTAGCTACTCCGGCTTCCCAATGTGTGTTGTCTCATGGGATGGAAAACTTTTACGCTAGTAGTCCGGGTTTGTAGTAGCAATCCCCATATTCCATTAGTATGTACCCACATAGGTCTTTAGCTAGTGGATCCACCTAAAATTTATTATGTTAGTTCTACCTTAGGCAAGTAGGACACCTCTTTTCGGTGTGGGGGTAGAACACCGGATTACATGTAGCTCACATGGTCTATATCGGTTAAGGCTATTCTTCCCTATATGATATGAATATGAATTATGATAAGAACATGGACTTTAATTATGGCTTCTTAAGAGGTACTACTTAGTATGAGTGGGGGTATGGAACATCACTTATGCATTGCACAAGTAGACTTTAAGTGGGGTTATGGTGAGGTTCTTATGTTATGAAGACTTATGGATTATGTATGCAATGTATGTATGAATGTTAAGTTTGACTTTCCTTGTTGAAAGTTATGAACATGAATGACTCCTTACTTATGTATGTTGGTAATGACTAAGGCAAAGTAAGGTATGTATGTTGTTGGTGGCCTAAATGTGATACTTGGCATTTGGTAGGGTTATGGTATCTTACCTTTGCATTGCACTAGTGTGGCTTTGGGTTGCTTATATGTTGGTTTGACTTATATTTCTTCATAGATGTGCATTATGGCTTTTAAACTTGATAAATGCATGATTTCAACTAAATGTCCCTTTTATGCATGTTTTAATGATTTTTATGAATGTTTTCCAGATTTAGTACATTATTTGTGCTAACCCATATTTTCTACATTTACTATGAGTGTAGGTTCCGGTCTTTGAGACGTACTACTTCTTTCAAGTGAAGCTTGGGTTGACTATTCCCTAGGCTTGGTGAGTCCTCAAGTTCGAGGACAAGATGTTATGGTTTCTAGTTACTATTGTACTTTCTACTTTTGAGACTATATTGATGTAAAGGGCTTTGACTATATTTGTAATCTCTATTGTACTAGATGGTGATTGAGACAAGTCTAGATTCTTATTTTCGTTTATGAAATGGAGTTGATTTCGATTGTATAAGTTTTAAATTTTTCCGCATTATTCTATGTCTTAATGTTAAGAGTATGCTAAGGGTTTGTATGAGACCCCTTCGGGGTCAAGTACGTCATGTTTCTCCTAGGGGGTAACCCCGGGTCGTGACAACTTACCATTCTTCGTTTTCATCTTTAGAGAATACTCATAGATAAGGAACATAAGCATTACATAATTTATGACAAGGAAAGTAACTCATAATACAATCCAAGTAAAGCACGCATCATTACATTAAGCATTTAAGTCGACATTCTTCATTTGCTTCATTAAGAGCACATTCTTTCATTAGACATTAAGACATTGGAAAATCACACCATAGCCCTCTCAAAGCCGACTCGTGCAGTGCATGTATGGCATCCCACACTACCACCCACACTTCATAGAACCTCTCAAGAAACCATAGCACGTATCTCACATGATGGGAATAAGCATTAACCAACACAGACCATGTGATATTAACATGGAATTTGGTGTCTATCCCACACCGTAAAGGGTTAGTCTAGTTGCCTAAGATAAAACCGATAACATTTTAGCCTAGGTGGATCCACTAGCTAATAACCTATGCGGCCACATAGTTATGGGATAAGAAAGTTGTTCATTGAAGGCCTAACATTGGGAGAGCTTCCATCTTACCATATCCAGTCGGTATTTAGCCTCTATTCCTATGGAGTTGTTCATTCCCATTACGTTATTGTACTTAAGAGGGATACCACCATTAAGTCTACCCAATCAAAGCACATTTACACGTGAAAGGGCCACTACCGTTAGGTCTACCAATTCAAGGTACATTATTTGGATAGCTCATTGAATCCTCAAGAAACGGCTACCACTATTAGGTCTACCGATTCAAGGTTCATCATTTCACACATGAAAGGGCTACAACCATTAGTTCTGCCGATTCAAGCTTTATCATA
>JAJOOH010001253.1:0-29574 GCA_029582605.1 Solanum gracilifrons | reverse complement strand
ATGATCACTTTACATTCTCAAAGGATGGTCTTAAATCATGAACACACTTCCACAAAGCATGTATAATATCATATATTGCCCCTTTAAGGACCAAAGACCATATTCAATCAACACATCTAGCATTCATTATATTAGACATGGATACAATCATAGTTCAAGAAATCAAGTCATTAGATGCATGATCTCAAATACTCATAATATAGGACGTGTTGGTGGAGTCTTTCCACAATAAAACCACATACAATTCGACACATATATTAGCTTCCCTCTTAAAGCCTTCATATCATTAGTTTATTTATATTATCTTTTACCCTTAAAGCCCTAGAAATCATCTTCATACTACAAGCCTTACTCCCAAGAAACACATCACATGATCATCATGTATACGTAATTCTCAAGATAATCTAACCACATGCTTCATTCTTAACCAATTATAGCCATAGACAATTCATGCCTAATAATATGTAACGGTATAGGGGTGACCTTTCAATCAATACCACAATTACAGCATAAGCCTAGAATCTTCATTCTCAAAGTATATCTTGAAGCACATGCATAATTCTCATAATTTACCCTTCAAGAATCATGAATCACATTCAACCCAACATCTAGAATTTCTAAATTAGATATGGGTAATAACATAATTCAATTAATTCAATCAATCTAAACAAAACCCATTTACATGCATCTATAATCAATCAACCCACATTACAAGATCACAATTTAGCAATATAGGGAATTCATGGGTTCTTGGGGGAATTTCACCATAAATCAACCTTAAACAATCAATTCAATCATAGACCAACATAATTCAACCATTGAAAAGGTTTTTGAAGAGAACCCATGTTATTAGAATAAAACCCTAAATTTTGGGGAAGTTGTAAGATTTGAAAAATCCAATTCTGAAGGGACCCTATGGTGAAATCTACCCTTAGATGAAGAGCTACCATACCTTGATGATGAATCTTCAAAGAATTTGATGAGAAACCCTTTGATTTCTTCAGGCCCAAGCTTCAATTTTACTCTTCTTCTTCTTTGGGTTTTAGAGAGAGAAATATTGTGAGGAAGATGAACTTTTGATTTTGATTTAGGTGTTTTTGAAAATGATTTGTTTTGGGTGTATTTTAACATAAAATACCTTAAATAGTTATTTAAAAATAATACAAAATAGACGCACTTTAATTGGACCTAAAATAAAATTTATGAAATTTCCCCTCACCCAAATGGACTGCCCACACGCCTAAGGCAAAGTCCATGAGGGGCTTTCACGGGCAGTGGATTGCTCCACGTGTCGTGGTCTTTCACGTAGGCTTATGCCTTTGGCTTGTAGAACTAAGGTAGGGTCCACGAGAGTCTCCACGTGTCGTAGATGCGTCTACGTGCCATGGACCCAAGCGTGAACTTGCCTCTTGCCCTCACGACTAAGGCAGTGTTCACAAGAGGTCCTTCATGGGGAGTGAAATCCTCCACACGTCGTGAAGCCTCACCTGGAATTGCCTCCTTGCCCAAACGGCTAAGGCATTAGTCCACGAAGGCCTCCCATGGGCAGTGAAGTTCTTCACGCTCCGTGAAGCCTCACATGGACCATGTTGTTTGCCTATACGACTAAGGCAAGGTTCCACGAGGGCTTCCACGGGTAGTGAAACCTTCCACCTGCCGTGAAGCCTAGCGTGGACAGTACACTTAGCCAATTTTTTGGAGGCTAATTTAGGGTCCTCCTCAAGGACTCTTGGTTGGTCCTTGGGGAGTCGTGTTTTGACGTTTATCCCCTAAAATATTTATTCTAAGTACAGGGAGCCATTTTACAACTCTAAATCACGCATCAAACTCCAAAACTCTTATGTAAGCCTCTAGTTTTACCTACTAATTTTTGGGGTGTTACAGTAGTACACACTTTTAGGGAAGCCAACAACTTGACTGATTTTTTAACTAACCTTGTGTATGATTTTGCAAGTACTGTAATGCAATTTCTCTCTAATGAAGATTTGTTGATACAAACGAGAAAAATAATTCAAGCAGACAAGCAAGGATGACCAAAGCTCAAAATAAAGAAATGGCAGAACAGAAATCATGGACCAAGTTAAAAAATTACTAGTAACATGACAAACAAATACTCATAGGAAGGATTACATGATAGAAAAAGGAAAGTGACGATCTCCATAGAGTGTAGTATGTTGTAATTCAAGCGTATATAGATCAAGATTAAAGAAAACAACTACGATATCATAAACTATGATGTAGTGGTATCAGTTCTCTTGAGCTCAATCTGCATGAGTAAGGATGAATTAGGTTGTTCTTTTGATTAACGTTGATTTAGGTGATGAACAAAGGGATTAGGTCCTTGACCTTAATAGATGAAAATGACAACAATGTTGAACTGAAGAATTCTTCACCGAGTCTGATTCATGGTGCTCATGATATTTTTGAACACTCAAATAGATACCACTCAAGCTTAATGCAGTTTTGTCATGTTTGATTCAAAGAGATAATGACCTCCGGTAGCTCCATGTACGACCATTGTTGAGCTAATAGGAGCAGCACTTGGTTCCAACAATTCATTTCCTTTTGGTTTTTTGGTCGTTTCAGTTTGTTGTTGATGGTTTTTTGTTTAGGGCTTGGGTCACTTTTGAACCTGAGTCATTTATGTTTGAACCCCCCTTTATTCAATAAATGAGTCTTTCCCATATTTAAATAAAAATTAAGTAAATTAGTGTACGTATTTTTTATTAACGTTTCAAGCACACCTCATTGAATTCTTGGTCAAATGATCGTTAAGCAGTATAAAACCCAACGAGGAGTTGGGGTCGAACCCACAGGGAGCGATACGTGTTCCAATTCAGTTATGAAATACAAATGTGGTCTAAATAGTTATAGGAATAGAAATTATCGAAAAAGACAAATAAACAAGTCAAAGGGGGTGACAACAAATGTCAATAGGTGATTTTGGTTTGCAATTATCAGCTACGGCACAATCAAACAACAACGAAATAACAATAAAGAGAGGAATTCTCGGGATGTGATTGATTATAGGCAAATTTCTCTATACGGGTAATTAAATCTACTAATAAATAGCTAAATATCAGTGGGTAAGCTGGGCTATGATTGAAATATCTTTCTCTCGAAAAACTACTTTGATTCAAGTGATTTCTCTCGAACATCAACAAGCTTAACAAATAAGAACAATCCACAACCTTAATACATCCTCTTCTCGAGCAAGATGAGTAGGATTTGGTTTAGGATTCACTCTTTCGAGCTGAACCCAAATCAGCCTAATACCTACAAACCATTAATCAAAAGCTTTGGTTCAAAAACCTCTTCATCAATCAAACAAAGAACTCAAAGTTAGAACTACATTTGCAACTACAATTTATAGATTAAAACACAACTAATGATTAAACCCACTTCAATATAGCATTTAAATTAGAAATAATCATATAATCAATACCCATAAGATAATTCAACCCATAATCACATAATCACACCCCAAGAATTGGGGTTTAACTAAACATTATAAAAAGATAAAAAACAATTACCAACTAGATTATCCATCAGCTGGGTAATAGTCTCCAAGCCTTGACAATGTTTTCCAAAAGTTAAATTCAAAAATACACTTGCAAATCTTCAAGTTTGAGCCTCCAAAATGCTTCAAAGTCTACAGTGGAACTCTAAAACTCCCAAGAAAACTTTACTCAATGAAAGCTAGATACTCAATTTACAGTTCAAAATTCTATTTATAGTTGCCCAAAATTTGGCCTGAAAAGCCATTAAGCGAGGTAAGTCGGGTTCGCCGAGTGGTTCGGCGATCCGCCCTTTGCTCTCTTCCATCGTAATTTTGCATTGGTTCTTAGCATCCTCAAGTCCTGTAACTTTGGGAGATCCATTTTGTTATCGCAAAAACCGAACGGCGATTCACTGACTGCCCATTTCTGTCACCGACTTGGTTTCTTCCCTCAGAGCTGGCACACTGGAACCTTAAGTGATTTGAAGAGCCACTTGGCGGTTCGCCGAGTGGTCTTGGTGATCACCAGGATTGCTCTTCTCCACTTCTTCAACTTGTTTTGTTCCTTTTGCCTGTTAGTGTCCTTGCTTTGGTCCTTAGTCCACATACCTGAAAATCAAGGATTTAACATCAGTTTATATCATAAACTAGGCATTTGAGGACACTAAAACTATCAAAACAAAGCCCTAAATGAGTTCAAATCTCGGACTCATCAACACCCCCAACTTAAATTTTTGCTTGTCCTCAAGTAAAACTTAAGATCAGCAGTTCAATAAGGATGTCTCAAGTAGTGTTGCATAAGACTCAATATGAATGCACACAAAAAGTTCAAACTACACATACAATGCCCAATTGTGCACTCAAAGATTCAAATTGTGACTCACCATTATCAAAGATGCTCAAGTTCACAATACTTGCTTTAAATTCAAGTCCAAGCTCAACAAAGGTACTCAAATGCCCTCACAACAAAGATGATTCCATATTCACACAAAATTCTTCAACAATTTAAAGTCCCGGAATCACATGCAACTCTCACACTCACAAAGATGAACACGTGGATGACTTCACCCATAGGTTTACCCTTATTTTCCAATCATCATTTGTTTTAGCTCACTCAAGATCACAAAGGTCTTTTCAAGGCTTGTAACGGGGCTGAGTGTAAATGTATGGTCATTTAGGCTTAGTGGCTTCTACCTTCATGAAGTATGGTCTGAACATCACTTTCCTCCTTTTCTTTAACATTTCAAACATGCTCATAATCCACCTCATTATTCAACTTCATATGAACCACCGGATACCCCATTTCTTTTGAAATTTTCACTACTTTATTTCAAAACTTTTTCGGTCTTTTTCTTTTCTTTCTTCTTTTTCATTTCCTTTTCTCTTCTTTTTTTTTTTTTTACATGGAGGGGTTCCATCTTTTTCAAAGCAATCACACAAATGGGGATTTATCACACTTTTTGACTTTCCTTCTCTTTTCACCACACCTCCAACTTAGGCTTTTGGCATAAGTTGGCTATTCAAACAAACCATACTTCATGAAAGTTATGGGTGAATGGATAAAGAGATGCCACAATTGCTTAAGTTTCTTCCATGAAAAGGGGTAAGGCTCAAAAGGTGCCAAGCAAGGTTCACACATCTCACAAGGTTGGCCACAAAATAGGTATATTGACAAGTTGGTTCACTCTTCCAAATTCTTGCCTAAGATCATTTCAAGTGCTTGCATCACTGAATCAACGGGACCAACGGGGAAAATTCTAGGTGTCATCACACACAATGTTTAAAGTAATCTCATCGCACAAGGCATTGGTACCAATATCAAACAAGACTTCACACTTTCTAGCTAGCGTGCAATGCTCATCACAAGAGACTCATTCGACAACCGGCTAGTCACAACGAGATGCTAAAAGTTCCCATATTGCCTATGTAACTTCGTTTGCCTCATCGTAGCCGCACATTCATTTCGTTCAATTAAGAGCACTATTTGAGTCATCGGTATTGATCACAACCAACACTCAAATTCGCACAAGAACATACACAATCACACACAAAAGAGGTGGAAAAATTTTAAATTAGGTTCAAAACCAATTTCATTCAGAACAATGGGCCACAAGCTAAAACATCCACAACACAATTCAACAACCAAGATATATATATAAAAAAATAAAATAAGCCCAAATATTCAAAGCCCAATATTCACAAAACAAACACAAGAGGTAGGTAAGGAAATACCTCACCCACCCAGCAAAATAAGAAGTTGTCCTCGAATGCAACTAAAACAGAAACAGAGTATAAAGTAACAAAGAGGGAGGGGAAAAATCATCCTGCTAGGCTAAGCCTGGATGAAGTCTGCTTCTCAGCCACTCCATCTGTCTAGGCATCAGTGCCCGGTGTCTCATCAACCTTGGCTCCACTGGAGCCTGCCATGGACGTATCCCTCAAGGAGGCCTGACCAGTTGAATCTACCATAGCCTCCTCTAAGTCAGTAAGGCCCTCAAAAATAGTCTCCTCCTGACCACCAAGCTGCTCCTCATCAGTCTCATCCTCGGACTCTGCAGCCGCATGATCAGCTCTAACCTCATCTCTGGTGGTAGTTGGAGGCGTATCAGAATGAGCTGGAATATCTGTGCTCGGGTCATCAGGGATCCCCACACTTCCAAAAATAAAAGACATATCAGTAGAATTTAGTTGGTCCACACCTTTCCTCAACTACACAATCACGGCCTTTAAGGTTGTCACCTCACGAGTAGCTCATTAGCCTCTCTCACACATCTCTATCCTCGTTGTGAGGGCATCAATAGAAGCTCTGAGAGGTGTCACTGCAGCAGTGAGAGGTCTCTCAATCATCCCGAGAACCGTGACCTCTAGACGGGAGGAACGCACATCAGCAGAATGGGCTAAGGTTCCCCATCTTGAGCAGCATGTCCTGGGTGATTGAAGGATTGGAGGTGGTAGTACAGTAGTAGACCTAGGGGGAGGGGGAGCAGTATAAGAACTCGGGGCCTCAGAAGGAGTGGAGATAGAAGTACCTGAAGGCCTAGTAGCCGGAGTAGGCATGGCTGCCTCTGCAGATAACGTATCAATATCAGTTCCCAGGGAAATGTCCACCGGGGCTGGCCTTCTTCTCTCAGCCTCATCCTTCTGGTACTCTACCTCAATACGTTGTATGTCAGTAGAGGAGGTAGGTGTCACCTCCACATCCGTCTTCTCATCTCGATGAACAAGGGCCCGTCTGCACAGCTCGGTGATCAACACCGGAAAGGGAAGAGATGTCTGGCGCTGCTTGGCTCTCATAGCCATCTCCTGCTCAATGATTGCACCTAAATTAAGGCTCTTCCTAGCAATAATAGATCCAAGATAGGCCTCCTTTGGGTGGCACAGGATAGACTCGTTCTGGGACTGCATAGTCGAACTACTAATAAACCCGAATTAATACCTCACCGCCATATTGAGATCCTTTTTCTCTATTGGCACTCCAAATTCAATCCACCTAGGGGTATTGTCAGAAAGAAAAGGAGCGAGCCAACCTTTTAAGTCATCCAACGTCTTTGTATGAATCATACTCTGGTAGTCATCCATGAAGTTATAAATACATCCCAAAATGGTATTTATGTCCTCACTTTCACATTTCACCTTTTTGCCTCGGACAATCACCGAATAAACTAGTTTGAAAGCGTTGGTCTTCCTCTTCCCTTGTGGAACCAAGTCTCCATAGGCCAAGTAGAACTCTCGGGCCCAATTAGGAATGTAGGATCCCCGGAGTTTCATGAAAATTTCTAATTTATGGGATTTGAGTGTGCGTCATATCTTAGGATATATGTCCACCACACCATATGTCAACAGTCTCTTCTCCTCAATAATAGTACTCAGTCCCTCAGCCTTTAGTCTGTTGAGAGACCGGGGAAGAGGACCTGCAGGTGGCGCTGGGACCACAGTTTGAGCTGAAGCTGGAGGAGGAGGGGGAGTCTGAGGCACCGGGATCCTAGACGGATCATGCATCTCCTTGGAGCGCAGTTCTGCTCTCCGGCCATGTAAAAGTTTGTCATCCTCCGGATCATATATGGTAGCCTGAGAATCCTGTACTCTCCCTCACTATCTGATGAAGTGAGGTAAGTCTTGTAGACTCCCTCACTGTCGGAGCTAGCCTCCGGTAATTCCACCACGGAAGCCTTTCCCTTTCCTTTGCCTTTTCCTCTCTTTGTAGGGAGTTTGGATGCCTTTGCCCTGGATGCAACTATATCCTTATTTATAACTACTCCATGTGCCCGCTTACGAGGAGGCATGTCTCTTCCTGACACTTTGGGTCTAGCCATTCCTACA
Organism: Solanum gracilifrons; assembly: GCA_029582605.1. Taxonomy (NCBI): domain Eukaryota; kingdom Viridiplantae; phylum Streptophyta; class Magnoliopsida; order Solanales; family Solanaceae; genus Solanum; species Solanum gracilifrons. The sequence continues at coordinate 21,755 of JAJOOH010001253.1, read as the reverse complement.
AAACACACAGAAAAACGTTAGAAGAAGTTCAAGAAAAATGCACAAATTTAGTTGCAGAAAGACTCACCAAACCATTCGGCGAGTCACTAAGATGCTTTGGCGAGCCAGATCGGGCTCACCGAAAATACCAATACAAAATTTTCAAAAATTCAGGGCAGGTAGTTGATGTTCAGGGCCATTCAGTGAATCGTCGATAACAATCAGCGAGCTAGAAGTAGCTCACTGAAAGTTACAGTATATTTTAGGGATTAGGGGACCAAAAGGGCTATCTAGAAGACATTTCGGTGAGTCGCCGAGTGAACTCGGTGAGCTCAGGCATTTTGCCAAAAGTTACAGAATAAACTCAACCAAAATTGGAAATTAAGGGTGATCTGAGGGGGACTTTGGCGAACCACCGAACCACTCGACGATCTCGATTTAGCTCGCGAATCGGCCCAACGTGCCAGTTTTCAACCCCATTTCTCAAAATCACGCCTGCAACCCCCGAATTCAAAATTAAACACATACACCCTCAAATTAAGGTTAGACCCATACTACCCATGCCCTTGGGGTACTCATACTTCCCCCGATTTGGCCAAAATTAGCCATTTGATGACTTATGCCTTTAAGAATGACGTCAAACGCTCCATCATTGGGAAAATTACGTCATTTAGCCAATTTGGGGTTACTTAGACTTCGCCCCACTAGACCCAACACATTAACACCGCAACCCAATAATTTAGACTCGATTTTACAAGCAAGAACACGGGAATTGATCAATTTAAGGCACTTAGGCAGACATTTTAATTCATTACAGGCAAACCAACACTTAAACACGATTATAAAAATTACCCAACACAAAACAACAACAAATTTACCTATTGCATTTGATTTCAACCACAAAATTAAAGAACGGGGTTTGAAAAACCAACCTGTATGCCAAATTCAAGAGTTGTATAGCTTGGCGGCAAAGTTCCACAATTCCGAGCAACGATTTCACAAAATAAGTGGGTAAAAACAGGAAAATAAGCAAGATCTAAAGTTGGGTGAGAGGGTACGAGAGTTAAAAAATGAGAGAAGATGAAGGATTTTGAAATTTTAAACCGTTTGGCCTTTAAAACCTTTCAGTTCGCGGCACCTTCGGCGGAGTAAGTCGTGCTCACCGAACCACTCAGCGATGCCCCGAGTGGTATTTTACCTCGCCGAGTTTTATAGGACTCCCGCAATTTGGGGGTTCAAACGACAGAGAAAGTTGAGCTCGCCGACTTGTTTGGTGAGTCGTCGAATGAGTATATAGCCCGCCGAGTTTTACAGAGTTCCCCTTTAAGCTTGGTGATTCCAACGGCGGTCCAAGTCGGGGCTCGCCGACCTGTTCAGCGTGTCGCTGACTGGACTTTAGCTCGCCAAACTACCCATTTTCCAACACTTATCACTTTTCAACATGCACAATCAACACCCGTTATTCAAAATAAAAAACTAAAGCATTAAAAACTTGTGTTGCCTCCTAAGAAGCGCCTTAGTTAACGTCGTGGCACGACAAAAATACCAGTTTAAGCTTTATTTTTGGGGTTTACCAAGGTATCACTTAGTAGGCCCCCTTTTGGCCTTGGATTCAAATGAGAAGAAATTTGACCCATTTGGGTCTCCAATTGCTTGATTGACACGGAATGGGAGGTGACCGTCTGATGAAGTGTAGAGACATCCTCCTTCATCTCTTTTAACACTTTGTCCGACCCTTCAACTTTGTTGAGAATACGTGAGAGCATGTCTTCCGTACGAACATTTTCAAACTCCTTGGGCTTTTGTTGCTCATGGTGGAATGTACCTGTCCTTGTCACCCTCTCTTTCCTTCCAAGTGGCGTTACAATCACGCCATTCTCTGTCACGGTCTCTCTATCCCTCATCTCTATTCCAACCCGAATTTCCTCCCGGCCTTGGATAGTTTGAATGATAACCTCCACCTTGATTAGCTAGGAAGTTCACTTCCTCATTGTACAACGCTTCAAACTGAGCTTCTTCAGGGTTTACTCCACCAACACCCACATTATTAACACTCTTCATACCACTGCCCATCACATTTTCACTAATAGATCCAGTTGGGTCATCATTTTGGCCATGTTTTGGTCTCTCTCTCTTGATCATTTTCGATCTGCTCTTTTGTCATTCTAAAAGTCAGAGGAGAGACTTGGTATTTACGAGTGTACCATACCCTATTCTTGGTCATGCCATCAAGGAGCTAAGACGCTACTTCATAGGGCTGTTGCATTATACCTGTGGGAACAAGTTGACAAGCAACTCCTTTGTTCATCGAGTCAAGGCTACTATAGAACTACAACAACAATATATGATTTGGCAGCCAGTGGGTTGGGCATTGAAGTACAAACTTCTTAAACCTTAGCCACGTCTTATGGATAGGTTCACCTTCCAAGAGTTAGAAACCTTGGATACTATCCCTAAGGGTCATCATCTTTAAGGAGGGAAAGAATCTCATATGGAATGCTATAGTAAGATCATCCCAAGAGGTGATGGAGTCCTTCGGCAACTCAGCCAACCATTTACTAGCCTTACCCATTAAAGACAATGGGAACAACCTGAGACGGACTGATTCTTGTGATATGTTCTTGAATGAGAACGGACAACAAACGTCCACGAAGTTCCGAATATGCTCATGTGGGTCTTCGTGAGCCAATCCTCCATATAATCCCTTCATTTGGAGGAGTTGTAGCATTGTGCTTGTAACACGGAAGACAACATTCCCTGCAATTGGAGGTAGACGTATTGCACCCACACCACCCAATGGAATTGGGTTATTCACATTTGGGTCATTTACATCATTAAGGTTCCCAATATCGTTTTGGTGGCCCACTTGGATACTATTACTCCTGTTTACGCTCATCTCTTCCTCTGTTCAACACAAGCAACATAAAACAAAAACTAAAGTAAGTCGATTCAACTACAAACAAAAAGATCACAATTCAACTTCAATAAAAGTATTTTAAATAACACCACTCCCCGGAAACGGAGCCATTTTGATTAACAATTCAAGCACACCTCATCTAATTCTAGGTGCAAACGATCGTTAAGTAGTATAAAACCCAATGAAGAGTTGGGGTCGAACCCACAAGGAGCGGTATGTGTTCAAATTCAGTTAAGAACTACAAATATGGTCTAAATATTTATAGGAATAGAAATTATCGAAAAAGACAAATAAACAAGTCAAAGGGGGTGACAACAAATGTCACATGGGGGATTTTGGTTTGCAATTATCAGCTACGACACAATCAAACAACAACGAAATAACAATAAAGAGAGAAATTCTTAGGATGTGATTGATTATAGGAAAATTTCGCTATATGGGTAATTGAATCTACTAATAAATAGCTAACTATCAGTGGGTAAGTTGGGCTATGATTGAAATAGGTTTCTCCCGAACAACTACTTCGATTCAAGTGATTTCTCTCGAACATCAACAAGTTTAACAAATAAGAACAACCCACAACCTTAATACATCCACTCTCTCGAGCAAGATGGGGAGGATTTGGTTTAGGATTCACTCTTTCGAGCTGAACCCATATCAACCCAATACCTACAAACCATTAATCAAAAACTTTGGTTCAAAAACCTCTTTCTCAAGCAAGCTAAGAACTCAAAGTTAGAAATGCATTTGCAACTACAATATTAAAACACAGCTAATGATTAAACCCACTTCAATGGAGCATTTAAATTAGTAATAATCAATACCCATAAGCTAATTCAACCCATAATCACATAATCACACCTCAAGAATTGGTATTTTAGCTAAACATTATAAAAAGATAAAAACGATACCAACTAGATTATCCATCAGTTGGGTAATAGTCTCCAACCCTTTACAATGTTTTCCAAAAGTTAAATTCAAAAACCCACTTGCAAATCTTAAAGTTTGAGCCTCCAAAAAGCTTCAAAGTCTACAATGGAACTCTGAAACTCCCAAGAAAAATTTACTCAATGATAGCTAGATACTCAATTTACAGTTCAAAATTCAATTCATAGTGGCCCAAAATTTGGCCTAAAAGGCCATTAGGCTAGGTAAGTCGGGTTCGCCGAGTGGTTCGGCGATCCGCCCTTTGCTCTATTCCATCGCCATTTTGCATTGGTTCTCAGTATCCTCAAGTCCTGTAACTTTGGGGGATCTATTTTGTCATCTCAGAACTGAACGACGATTCGCCGACTGCCAATTTTTGTTGCCGACTTGGTTTCTTCCCTTAGGGCTAGTACACTGGAACATTAGGTGGTTTAAAGAGCTACTCGGCGCCGAGTGGTCTTGGCGATCACCAGGATTGCTCTCTCCACTTCTTCAACTTGGTTTGTTCGTTTTTACATGTTAGTGTCCTTGCTTTGTTCCTTAGTCCACATACCTCAAAATCAAGGCTTTAACATCAGTTTATAACATAAACTAGGCATTTGAGGACACTAAAACTATCAAAACAAAGCCCAAAATGAGTCCAAATCTCAGACTCGTCAATTTTGCAGGTGTATTTTGCGTCAATCAATAAAATTATTAACAATTAGAAAAAGATTATTTAACAGATAGCAGCTGACACTAAAATAAATATTATCTATCTAAATGAAAAAAAATCATATATGAAGGTTAATTACTTTTTTTTTTTAAAATAACATATTTTGAATCCTTATACTTATTTATTTTGGTTACAATAATTAAGTAAGATTTATATAAGATAAAAAATATTGATTTCATAGTCTTAAATGTTTAGGATTTTTAATATAGCACAAATATTTGAGAAGTAAAATTTTAATTGATTTTAAAGTAATAAATATTTAGGAGTCTTTACATATTACATACAAGTAAATATTTAGTATCTATAATTTTAATTAATTTCAAGGTCCCCAATAGTAGGATAATAATTAAATGACAATTATTTGAGAAAAATAGTATATGACAATTTTGTCTACTTAGAGTGTTATAATAAAAGGTAAAAAGTTCAATCAAATATCACTAAGCACGTTCATGCTTTTAAAATAATCTAATATCTATAATAAAGCTAAATATAGACAAGGTGATGTGGCACCTCTGTATGGCCTAGAAAATTATTTATCTTTTTCTCCTTTTTTTGAATTGTTTTCTTTCATTTTTTGCATTAATCATTAGTTTAAAAAAATTAAAAAATCTATAATATTTATTATATTCAAGAAAACCTCCATCTTTTTGCATTCTCCACTTAAATAACATGCCTCTCAACTTCCTTCTATCTAATTTTTATGACTCAAACAATCTTTAAATAACAATCATTATGGAGTTGTTTGATATTTATTTTTATGTTTTCCTTCTTCTTTTTATTAATATATTTTTTCCCTCTTTTGTTTGTTTTTTTCTTCGATCATATATTTTAATAACTAAAAGAGAGAACATAGAAAAAGTGATGTGGACCACCACATTTATGAAGAACATAGATATGATTTACAAAGTTTCTTTTTGTGTCATAATAGTCAAACACGAGGACATTTTTTATGGCAGTGTCAGATTAGTTTGGTACAAATTTGGCAAAATGAAGAAGAAATTTAGTGGTGGTGGAAGTTTCATCAAGAAAGATGATCAGATTAATTTGATAGAATTGAAGTTTGAATGATGTAGAATATATAGAGATACACTTATTGTTGCATATTTTTTTTAATAATTTCAATTAGTTATTTAACTTGTTGTTGCTTATTTTTAATAAATTTCACTTAGCTACTTTTCAAATATAAGATATGTATTCTCCAAGAACAATATTTTCTGATAAAGTTTGGAGTGTTACACATATAATTCTTTTCTATATAAGGTAAATGTAAACTTCTTCTTCTAAAATAATTTGTTGATTTTTCTAGGCAAAAATGGTGATTTTTAAAAGTCTATTTATCTATGTAATAATTGTTGGAGTAGAATAGTGTGGTGTTTCTCTCTTTACTTTGGCGGTTTTTTTCTTCTTTTTTTTCCTTCTTTTTATTGAACTTATTATAAAAATAAATGTCTCAATAACTTTATTTTCGATTGTCTTTACATTTTCTATGATTAATGTTTACTAGGTAACTTACCCGTGCTTCGCACAGGATTGAACTATTTTACTAAGCTTACATATGATCATTCGGTAATATTCGTATTTTCACTACATACAATACATTGTCAAGAACATTTTATCTTAAGGCAAAGCGTTCCACTGAAATCTTAAATTGCCATTTTTTAAAATTTTCATTTTTCTTATACAAAAATTATGAGTCATAGAGAGATTTTAAGTATAAGAAAGAAGTCTAAGAAAATCTCCATGGAAAGAGTTGGTCAGAAGTAATGAATTTTTCTAAATTCCAAGAATTTATAAAGAAAAACATTAGACATTAAAAGTGTTACTATCCTCAAAAAAAAAACATCAGACATTAAGAAGAGACCAAAAATCCTCGAACAACAACATTCCCAAGTAAAGTAGAACATCACTTCCATATAAGAACATAATTAACTAAATTCAATGGAGGACCTTCGGCTCCTTTCTTATGAACCTCCATCTATCTCTTTTTTATTATAGTATGTCGCATCATGTATATGTAAATGGCCCTAAAATTGTTAGTATCATAAATGTTTTTCCTCATTGTCTCAGAATAGTCATTAATATTCCTAGTATTGAAGTGAAGAAATAGGGAAAAAATTTTACTTGGAGAGTCTTGGAAGGAACTGATAATAAACCAAGATTTCTTTATGAGCTTTTTTTCTAGCCTTTGTATTTGTGTTTTCTTCATTATCTACTGGAAAATAATTCAGTAATATGTATACCTCAATCCATACAAAATGTTTGTACCTAAGAAAAAACAATCAAAATAATATACTAATTGTGGAAAGCAAGAGAGCAATCTGTTTAGTTCTTTAACAAACATCATCATTGGTTCCATATTAGTTATCACATATTTATTGTTGTATGCTATCAAATATAGCACAGTCTACAAGCAATTTTCCCAAAAAGTATATGAAGAAACTTGTAGAAAGGGACACAAGAGAAGATAAATTTTCAATCATCCTCAATGGGATTTCTAATAGAGTTCATAAAAAGTCCCCAAAATGGCAAAAAGAAATTGCAAGAGATACATGAATCACTATGACTTACAGTTAAAGATTAAGCTTCATGAAATAGGAGGAAGAAAACTTTGAGGATTGAAACACACTTCGCAAGAAGCTTAATTAATATATTTGAATTTGATTCCGTATAGCAAAAAAAACCAACAAATAATACTGGCAGAAATAAAAGTTTTGTTTACTAAAGAACCAAATGTAATGAATTCAACCATTTCAGCAATGTTATGAGTTGTGGTCTGAGAGGTGCAAGAGTAGTAATGTCGCATTGCAATTAAAATTAATTTTCTTTGTTTATATGAAGAATCATGTTGAAAGGGACAAAAGAGAAGATCAATTTTAAATCATCCTTGCTGAAATTTTTAACAGAGTTAAAAAAAAGTCACCAAAATAGCAAAAAACAATTGTCATAGTTACATGAATCACTATGACTTATAGTAAAGATTAAGCTCCATGAAATAGGAGGAAGAAAACTTTGAGGAATAAAACAAACTTCATAAGAAGCTTAATTAATGAATTTGAATTGGACTACCTTATAGCGGGAAAAAAAACCTACAAATAATAGTGGCAGGAAATCCCTCTATTTATAGACAACAAATGGTAGTGTGAACAAAACCTTATTGTGCCTTGTCGAAAAGGTCACAACTTATTGAAAAAGTTACTACCCTTCATAAAGGTTACAACATTTCATAAAAGACGCAACTCTTCAAAAAAGTCACAACTTTTCATACAAGTTACAACTTTTCAAAAGAGTCATATTTTTTCATAAAAGTCACTACTTTTCATAAGTCACAACTTTTCATGAAAGAGGAAGGCTAGTTTTGGAAATAAATAAATTAAAAGGGAATTATGGTTTGTGGTGGCGCCACGTAGGCGGCCTAGGGTTCTCTTTTATATATATATGATTATTTTGTGTCATAATGTACAAATTTTACTTCTTTTATGTTACAAATAAGTTCAAAGTCACGTTCTTAATCCTCTTAATTACCATGACTCTTCATTCTTAGGGATTTGTGATGAGTCCACAAATTGGACTCATTTAGGGCTTTTTTTATAAGAATAGTATCCTCGAATGCTTATTTTATTTCAATATCTGATGAAAACTCTTAAGTTTCAGGTATTTGAAATTTTATTGAAAGCATGGACACATAGGTGCAAAAAGGAGCAAATAGGCTGAAAAAATGAAGAAGTTGAAGCCTGAGCATCGCCAAGCGTCTCGCCGAAGGGATTCACTCCGCCCTTTCTTCCAATGCACGAAGCCCTGAAGAATAAGAATCAAAAGGCGATGAAAGGAGCAGTCGGCGCTTCGCCGAATATTTTCGTGAAGCGGTACTATACCGCCCAATGGTCCAGAAGGTGAAGATGTTGAAGGCAAGCACGAAACGGCGATGAAACAGAAGAAGGGCGAGTCGCCGAATCATTCGGCGACATCGACTAACCACGCCGAAAGATCCGCCAGCACTATTTTCTGAAGTCTATAAATATTAAACTTATTATTAATTTTAGAGGAGTCGAACATTTAATTTAATTTCCAGAATACAATAGTACTTTTTGGGATATTTTCTCTCAAGTTTGGAGAGCGTTTTGTGGGAAACTTGAAGAGAGAAGGATTTCATCTTCCCCAAGTTGTAAGTGGGTCTTCTCCATTCTTCTTCCTTTGTTAAATCAAGGTTTAATTTCTTATACCCATTTGATTTTAGTATCATTTTAGGTGTATTTTGTTATTTCTTGATGAGTGGCTAAGAACCCCATTCTTAGGGTGTAATTTAGCAAATATGTGTTGATATTGTTGTTGGATCTTGCTTGCTGATAGGTTAGATGTATTTTAATGGTGATTTCACCTAGTGGTTGTGGTTTAATTTAATGGGTTTGTAGTTGCAAATACAAAATCACCCATGTGTTTTCGGCTTGCCCAAGAGGGAGGTTGCGTAACCAAAACCACTAGACTGATGGCCTAAGGAGTGGGTCGACATGAGGTTTAGCCGGAGAGGGTGAACCCTAGTCCCATATCCTAAAACTCAGCTCGAGAGAGTGAGTGGGGTAAGGCGTAGGTTGGTCTTCATGCGGAAAGTGGGTGTCCGAGAGGAACCTATTTGAAACTGGGTAAGTTACCCGAGAGAGAACTTATTTCCATCTAAAGCTTAGCCTAGTCACTATTATCTTGTAAATTTCCTATCGAAAGCATGTACCCAACGATTTATCTCAACTTGTATTACGGTCACACTCCAAGAACTTTCTCCCATACTTGATTTTCTTGTTTACTTTTGCTATTTTTGCTACTTGTGACAAAACCCCCAATTGATAGTTGACACTTTTGTGTCACCCCCTTTAATTTACAATGTTTTTGTTCGTTAATGTCTTTAGCTATGACTAATTAGGACTAAATTTTATTTTTCTATTTATTCTCAAAACCACTCCCTTGGGACACAACCCCAACCTTTATTTGGGTTACTATATTATCGACGATCGTAGACACTCGTACCGTAGGTTAGTGTCGTTGGTCACGATAAGCATCAAAATGGTGCCGCTACCGGGGAGTGGTGTTATTTGGGAATTCGTAGTTAAATAAAAGTTTTGATTCCTTCTAGTTTTAATTTTACTAATCTAAATTGTAATTTTGTTTTGCTAATGTGAATAGCAAAGCAGGGACCTAAGGATGGAAAATCACTATGGATACCACACGAATCATCCCCTTTTGAAACTATTGAGCCTCAGGGACAACCTCATGACCTTCAAACAAGCAGGGGAGGAGACAATTCCAGAATTGTGGCTGAGATTCATAGCAATTTTGCAGACATCCCCATCTCATGGAATGCCTGATAAGACACTGCTGGATTGCTTCTATCGGGGTCTCGAACCGAAAAATAGAAGCATAGCTGAGCACCTTTTCGAAGGCAAAATGCTAAACCAACCCTACGAAGTTGTCGCCACACTACTTGACAATATGGTTGAAGCCAGCAAAGAAACTCAAAAGAAATATGAATGGGACAAATTGGTGGCTCAAGTAGATGTCTTATCTAAACGGGTGTTTGGATTGGAAGACCAAACCCGGGAGAGGGAGAAGGACTTCTCCCTTCGAGAGTGCAAACATGGAAAGAAGCATGGGGGTGTGCAAAAAGATGATACCCTTTCAATCATTCAGCAAACTCGAAGAACAGGACAAGAAGTTGAATGACATGAAAGACAACATTGAAATGCTAAATGAAATGACCACCGCAAACTCCATGACGATTCAGTTGCAGGATGCTCAGAAAAACCATTTGATGACGGTCAATACCCACCATTTGTCGAGGACTCACCTAACTACACCATGGGTCATTCCGAGGATGAAGAGTAGTCTTTGACTTGTGTCGTGCCGCAACGTTAACTCAGGCGCTGTTTGGGAGGCAACCCAAAACCCCATATTATCTTATATTTGCGTACTAGTAAAATAATAGTGTCTTAGTCTTGCAGATTTAAGTGTGGTAGGTGCCAAAGAGGTGCAGAATGGCGAGCAGCAGATCTAGTTGGCTAATCGCCGAAGACAACGGTGAGCAATGTTATTTCGCCGTTTGACTCAAGGCACCTTCTGAGCCTCCAGTCTGTAAAACTCGGCGAGCTCAAGAAGGTTTCAGAAATTCGCCTACCTGATTGGCGACCCCGATGGTCACCACCGTTTGAACATCCACAGCTGCTGAGAAGTTCTGTAAAACTCGGTGAAGTAAAAATTTGTTTGTCGAAGCGCCGAATCACTCAAAAGTCAAAGCATTGTCACTGAATGGGAACGAAATAGATAAACTGCAGGCCAACGCACAAAAAAGTAGTTGATTGATCACTCGAGAGTGTGGGTTGGAGATAGGCGCATTGGAATACTAAGAAAATCTGTACATAGCTTCATGAATCACTCGGCAATGCACCAACCGTCCCCGACATATCTTCTGCTTTACGAGACATCCGTTGAAGGACTCCAACTCGAAGCAGTTGTCTAACCAGGATTATTCTCTAGCCCTATCTCTGTCTTTCTTTAATTTGACCTCTGGATTATTGTCATATATTTGAGGACAAATATATTTTCAATTGTGGTGGGGTGAGGTCACAAAGCCCACACTTTTTGTGTGCTATTTGATGTTCGCATTTTGTGATTACATTTGGGTTATTATGATTTTAATTGTGTTTTTAAAACTGCTTTGCAATTGTTTGAGCTTGTGGCTCCGTTTCCGCTTATTTTTAATTGCAAAATGACTTTGACCCTTCCAAATTTTTTTGATTTTTTCGCACATTTTTGCCACCCATCGTGAATTGAATGTGGTTGTTCTTTCGCAAAAATTTGAGTCTTGGTTTCGATCAATACTGACGACTTGAATAGTGCTCTCAATTGAACGAACATGAATGTACGGCTACGGTAAGGCCAAATGAAGTTGCATAGACAATATGTGAACACTTTGCATCTCGTTGTGATTAGCCATTTATCGAATTGATTCTTTTGTATTGATCGTTGCACACAAGCGAAAGTGTGTAGTCTTGTTTGACTTAAGTGTCGATGCCTTGTGTGATTAGCTTGCTTTGAACCATGCATGAATAAACCTAGAATTTTCCCTGTTAGTCTGATTGATTTAGAAGGGTGTCCTCTTGATATGATCTTAGAAAACTTTAAAGAGTGTGAGCCAAATTTGACATATACCTCTTTTGTGGCCTACCCGTGAGCGTTTGAAATTCTTTTGAACACCTCTTGAGCCTTACCTTTCTTTGGAAGAACCTTGATGAACCCTAGACCTTACTTGACCCACTACTTATAATCCTCTTAATTTGTGGTTTAGTGAATAGCCAACTTAGGCCAAAAGCCTAAGTTGTGGGTGTGGTGAAAAGGAAAAGGAGAAGTCAAGAAGTGCAATAAAAGTCCTCCTTAACCCATGGTGTTGCAGAACAACAGAAACCCTTTAATCTAAAAAAAAACCTGTGGAATAAATACAAAAGAAATCGGGTTTCCAAGCAATCCATAGAGGTGAATAAAAAGATGACTTAGAAGCACTAGAAAAAGAATTGAAAAAAGGGAAAGAAGGGAATGCCTTGAGAACACCACACCTCACGAGGATGAAAAAGTCACTGAGCCTAAATGACCATACCTTTGCACTCAGCCCCATTACAAGCCTTGGAAAGACCTTTTTGATCTTGAGTAAGCCAATTCAAAATTCGATTGGAAAATAAGGGCAAACCTGTGGGTGAAAACATTTATTGTGTTCCTCTTTTTGAGTGTTAGTGTTGCATCTGATTCCTGATCTTAAATGGATTGACCTATAGGTGTGAATATGAAATCATTCTTTGTGTGAGGGCATTTAGATACTTTTTGTTGAGCTTGAACTTGCACAAGTAGAAAGTATTGCGAGCATGAGAATCTTTGGTAGTGGTATGTCACAACTTGAATCTTTGAGTACACAGCTGAATTTTGCATGAGTACATTGAGTCTTACTATGTATGTTCATGATTTAGTCTTGTGTAGCACTATTTGAGACACCTTGTTGAAAGGTTGAACTTGAGTTTGCTTGAGGACAAGCAAAAGTTTAAGTTGGGGGTGTTGATGAGTCCACAAATTGGACTCATTTAGGGCTTTATTTTGATAAGAATAGTGTCCTCGAATGCTTATTTTGTCTCAATATCTGATGAAAACTCTTAAGTTTCAGGTATTTGAAATTTTATTGAAAGCATGAACACTTAGGCGCAAAAAGGAACAAAAAGGCTGAAAAGAACGAAGAAGTTGAAGCCTGAGCATCGCCAAGCACACTTGGCGATTCGCCGAAGGGATTCACTCTACCATTTGTTCCAGTGTGCGAAGCCCTGAAGAAGAAGGATCAAAAGGCGATGAAAGGAGCAGTCGGCGCTTTGCCGAATATTTCCGCGAAGCAGTACTATACCGCCCAATGGTCTAGAACGTGAAGATACTGAAGGCAAGCACGAAACGGCGATGAAACAGAAGAAGGGCGAGTCGCCGAGTCATTCGGCGACATCGACTAACCTCGCCGAAAGATCCGCCAGCACTATTTTCTGAAGTCTATAAACACTAAACTTCTTATTAATTTTAGAGGAGTCGAACATATAATTTAATTTCCATAATAGAATAGTACTTTTTGGGATATTTTCTTACAAGTTTGGAGAGGGTTTTGTGGGAGACTTGAAGAGAGAAGGATTTCATCTTCCCCAAGTTGGAAGTGGGTCTTCTCCATTCTTCTTCCTTTTATTAAATCAAGGTTTTATTTCTTATACCCATTTTATTTTAGTATCATTTTAGGTGTATTTTGTTATTTCTTGATGTGTGGCTAAAAACCCCATTTTTGGGGTGTGATTTAGCAAATATGTGTTGATATTGTTGTTGGGTCTTGCTTGCTGATAGGTTAGATGTATTTTAATGGTGATTTCACGTAGTGGTTGTGGTTTAATTTAATAGGTTTGTAGTTGCAAATACAAAACCACCCATGTGTTTTCTGCTTGCCCGAGAGGGAGGTCGCAAAACCAAGACCACTAGACTGATGGCCTAAGGAGTGGGTCGACATGAGGTTCTGCCCGAGAGGGTGAACCCTAGTCTCATATCCTAACACTCAGCTCGAGAGAGTGAGTGGGGTAAGACGTAGGTTGGTCTTCATGCGGCAAGTGGGTGTCCAAGAGGAACCCATTTGAACGGGGTAAGTTTCCCTCTTGTAAAGCTTAGCCTAGTCACTATTATCTTGTAAATTTCCTATCGAAAGCATGTACCCAACGATTTATCTCAACTTGTATTGCAGTCACACCCCAAGAACTTTCTCCTAGACTTGATTTTCTTGTTTACTTTTGCTGTTTTTGCTACTTGTGACAAAAATCCTAATTGATATTTGACACTTTTATGTCACCCCCTTTAATTTACAATATTTTTGTTCGTTAATGTCTTTAGCTATGACTAATTAGAAAACTAAATTTTATTTTTCTATTAATTCTCAAAACCACTCCCTTGGGCACGACCCTAACCTTTAGTTGGGTTACTATATTATCGACGATCGTAGATACTCGTACCGTAGGTTTGTGTCATTGGTCACGATAAGCATCAATTTGTATATTGAATGTAGTATTTATTTGAAATGTGAAATATACTCTTTAATATTTTTGTATATAAGCCAAGCAAAACTAGCAAAACTAGCAACATTAGGAATTTGTGTATGCTATTTTTTTCAATCTTTTTTGCATAGCTAATTCTCTCTTCTTCTTCCTTTTTTTATGTAGATTTTAAATGTATTTTATTTCTTATTGTCACGACTCAGACCGTCGTGATTGGCACCCACACTAACCCTCCGATGGGAGAACCATTACTATAACCCAACTAAGTAACTCAATCAAAATACTACACATTTAAAGATACGAAAGCAGGTTTAAATGCAGAAATAAACTGAAGTTCCCATAAACTCTGAAAGTCTAACAAAACATTTGCGGAAAACAATGCCTAGAACCAGAAAGTTAATGTACCGAAACTCTACAAACGACAAGTCTAAGAACAAGGGGTACAACCCCGAAACTAAACAAACGAATATCTAACGTACTAATCTATGTAACACCCCAACTTTTCAAAACGTCTAAATTAACTCGTATCTTCGTGGAAAGACAAGGAGGGTGGGTAATAAATTAAGAATGATGTGGTATGTCATAGTTTAAGTGTTCAAGGGTTGTATCTCAAGTTTTGAAGTCAGGTAAGTGGCAAAATAAAAGTTGGCGAAAGTTATCGTATGTTCCTTTTTAAAGATCTCTCTGAAATTTGGGTCAAATGTCTTGGATGTTTTATCCCAATATATAAAGAGTTAAAAGGCCTATCACCCATTGAATCGAAGGCCTACGATTCTAGTTTGCAACGCACAAAACCCCGTATCCCATCCACATTGGAGTAAAAACTTATGAGGGTTTTACTAGGGACTGCCGCGGCAGAATCTGGGTCTGGGTAAAAAAATGTGGTATGTCGGTTTATTCAACATTTTAAGCCATGAAAACATTTCTTTTCACTTCCAAACCAGAAAGAAAGCTTAAGAGAGAGTTCCTATGGAGTTCTTGCATGTTGAAGGTTAGTTTTGATGATTTCTACCAATAAAGGTTTCCCCCGTGCCTAGAAACGTGATCTCTACACGTGGAAATCGTTTTTCCCTTCTTTTAGCTGCGTTTGGAGCTAGTTTTTGAAGATATAAATTTGTAGTTATTGGTTTTTCTTCAAGGTTTACACTTGGTTAACTAAGGTAATCATCTCGGGACTTTTTTATGATTGTTTTTATGAATTTCTACGAACGTTTTGACAAGTTGGGGCAATATGGCAAATCTATCGATTTAAGATTAATTATGAACTGTTTATAGGTGCGTACCAACTGTGTATATATAATGTTTGTGAATCTTAGTACATAAGAACAACTTTCGTTAAGGAACTACGATCTTTCGAGCGTTCATTGGAAAGGTATGTAAAGGCTACTCCCTTCTTACAACATGTTTCCTTAAAGCTTAGGAGCAATGTAATTGGGTTGTTATCCTTCTTATACTTGTAGCCATTATTGTTGATTGTTGGCTGCTCGAGTGGATATAATCCTCTCTTGTCGGGATTCTTATTCAGTTAGTGGCGTCCCTATGTTGGACACGACTTAGAGGCTATTCGTATAGGTTACTTATAGCTAGATTGCTTGCGTTTAGCCTATTGAATTGTTATTATTGCCATTTGGGCTATTGTGGTTAGCTGCAAGAATGTGATCTATGAGTAGAAGGGCTATGTTCTGCCTACGGGGCTATATGGATGCCTAGAAGGGCTATGAGTTGCCTATGGGGCTATATTGATGCCTAGAAGGGCTATGAGTTGCCTACAGGGATATATTGATGCCTAAGAAGGCTATGTTCTTCCTACAGGGCCATGTTGTTGCCTAAGAGGGCTATGAGTTGTTTATAAGCTATGTTGATGCCTAAGAGGTCTATGTGACTGCCTACGGGGTTAGGGGACTACCGATAGGGGTATATAGACTGATTGGCACCTTCTGGGCTTATGGGGGCCTAGGTAGGTGGTCTTGTTTGCTGTTTATACCTACCGAGCTTATGGGGGCTTGTTTAGGTTGTTGTTTATTATTTTTGATAAGTTTAGATTTAGAAGCCGGTTAGTACACTTATCTTATCCTTGATTTATTTATCGGATTAGTTTAGTATATTAGGATACCTGCTCATAGTTTATTGCCTTTCATACTCTGTACATTATTTTGTATTGACACCCCATTGCCTGGGGGAGCTGCATTCATGCATGCAGGTCCAGGCAGATGACCCAGTAGACCTCCTCAACAGTAGGATTGACTTCTATCCGGTTGGCTAGCCCCTTTCCTCCGGAGCTGTCAAAGTTGGGAGGTTTGTTAGCTTTTGTTGCATATTTTTTATGGGTAGGCTGGGGCCCTGTCCCGCCAAACTTAACTACTCTTAGAGACTTGCAGACTAGTGTGTGGGGTGTATAGCTACATTATTACCATATTGGCCTAGTTTGTTGGTTTGTTGTAGCTTGTCAGCTTTCAGTTTCGGTATAGAGATCATGGTGGTCTCGACGGCCCAATCAGGACTTTGTGCTAGTTGGTGGCTATTTCTTTATATGAACTCTTGGGAGTAGCTTTTTCTTTTATAGATTTGTTTATAGGGGCCTTGCCGGCCGAGGGCTTAATGTTAAGTCGAGATATACTTGTTTGTTTTCTTGATTGCGTGTGGCTGTCATGCACTAGTAGCAAATGGTTCAGCAGGGTCAGCTCGGGCTTGAGTTCTGACATTAGGAGCCAGTTGCACCCCTTGAGTTTGGGGCGTGACAATCTAAGTCCGAAGAAAATGGACTAAGCAAAAGAAGAACTCATGGCAGCCTGGAAGAACTGGCTCACCCTTGAATTCGGTCTCGATCACTGATCTCCTAGCTGAGGTCTATCAGTAGCCGCCTGAAGATGCGTTGTACTCAACAAAAAAATGAGCAAGTGCAGTATCAGTACACAACCACAGTGTACTGGTAGGATCACGCGGTTATTCCAGTAAGCGCAACATATACCAGCAATCACAACAAAGTAAACACATGTCACACCCCTTTTTCGCACGGTGGAAGGGTTTTTCCATTTTAAAGTGACGTTATTGATTTAGTGATTATTTTTTTTTTTTCAGAGTCGCCACTTGGAATTGAGTTGTGGTGTTCCAAGTCACCTTTTCGAATCCCTAATCAATAGGAAATGACTCTTTTAGTTTTGGTCTGCGAACCAAAAAATCAGGTAAGGAATTATGTTGACCGAGAGGAAGATATTAGGCATCCCTCGAGTCCCGTGGTTCTAGCACGGTCGCTTTTATTGACTTATACTTATCTTGATACATTTTTGGATAATTTATGTCTATATGCCAAAATTTGCTTATTTTTTAATTGTTGAATTTTTATTAGTCTTAAACCGGATGCATAACTGCATTCTCGATCTTCACGTTTAGAGACATAACTGTCTTCCTTGCATCACACATACTAATTTTCTATAAATCTCACTGTAAATTAATGAAAATCGATTATATTATTAGACAAGGTGTGTCACCACATCCTTGAGTTTATTTTAATGTCTCGGGAAAAAGATGTGTAACCACATTCTTATTCGAAACATGCCTTTGAAACAAGTCTTACATCTTAATATTTACCTATAATTACTAAATAGCTTAAGCGTATTATTAGTGATTAAATTACTTTTTATTATTTATATTCTAGACTACTATTTAAATAATAAAAGTCTAAAATCTTAAACAAACAAAAAAAAGTGTTCATATTCAAATTTGATATGGATGCATTCACGTTTTAAGTATACTTGCAAGATATAACAAAAAAAAGTAAAATAAAAAAATAAAAATTTGTAACTCTTCATCTCTTAATTTTTCTAAAATAAACATTTTTAATATTAGATAAAATTGACTAAACAAATTGCTATACAATAATTCTTTTAGACATTTAGTTGATTTTAGTTGGACACAAGAGGTACTTAATTGTCAACAACATATGGTACGAAATGAAAAATAATGTAGAATAGAATAAATATAAAATATTTCAATATTATTGTGTCAAAATTAAACACACCTAAATTTCAAGAAAACTTCATAATATTGGAATCAAGTATTATATAATCATAAAAAATCAAAATATACAACAAAATTAAACGATACCTCTTGCGAAAATTCAATTTACGAAAAGGAAACAATCCTAATAAAGAGCCACGAACTCGAAACCACGAAAGTGTACCTCGACCTCACTTTTGTTTGTGAGTGAAAGAAATATAAAGTGGGGGTGTTTTTGGTTGCTGATTTTTCTTTTGTTTTGTATGTGTGTTGTAGTTATTTATTTTTCTTGGTATTTCTGGTCGTACTTTTGTATTTTTTGGTGTTGCTTGTTTTCTTTATTATTTTTTTCTTCTCCCGTATGTTGTAGTAGAAAGGAAGACCAAAATGTTTTTCCTCTTTTTTTCTATTGGTGTTGTGCGTGTGTTGTGTTTCTGATCTTCTTTTTTTCTTTCTGGGAATGGGTAGTATATGTAGATAGGGGGTGGTGTGTTGTGGGAATGGGTGTGTGGATGTACGTGTGAGGGAGTGTGGTGTGTTGTGTATGTGCAGATGGTGGGGTTGTGAGTGGAGTGGGGTAGTAGTATAAGGGGTTAATGCGGTAGTGTAGGTTAGTTTTAGTTTTTTTTATTTTTTATAATATAATAAGAATATTATTTAATTAGTTTTTAAACTAACAAAAATTGAGTAGCTAGCAAATAAAAATTATAATTAAGAAATACTAGCTTATTTATTAAACTGAAATTAAACTAAAACATATTATTTTTGTTATTTTCGTATCTTTTAAAATAAACTTACTAAAATAAGACAAAACCAAAATATCTAACTTAAACATAAAAAAAATATTTAAGGAATAAAAATATTGTAAAATCTTATGTTCGGTCAAAAATTACGTGTCTACAACACTTACATGTACATAATATAAATACACATCGATTATCATTTCAGGAGCAATGCACAATTTCACATTCTCAATAACAAGTAGATATAATAAATCAATGGTCCTCTCGTGGAACCCATACCCAATATCTTAGTGTGCCTAAACGTGACATCCGATCTCAATTAGTGTGCCGAACGTGACATCCGATCCCATACATGCACCGAAACGTGGCACCCGATCCAAGTTAGTGTGTCAGAACGTGACACCCGATCTATTCAACACAACCACAGTCACAATCACACTCATGTGTACACACTCATAATCATACAATCAAGTGTTGAATCATGGCATGCATTATCAAAACTCTAATAACGACAAGTCTAAGAACAAGAGGTATAACCCCGAAACTAAACAAACGAATATCTAACGTACTAATCTAAGTCCGAAGAAAATGGACTAATCAAAAGGAGAACTCATGGCAGCCTGAAAGAACTGGTTCACCCTCGAATTTGGTCTCGATCACTAATCTCCTAGCTGAGGTCTATCAATAGCCGCCTAAAGATGCCCTGTACTCAACAAAGAACGAGCAAGTGCAGTATCAGTACACAACCACAGTGTACTGGTAGGATCACGCGGCTATTTCAATAAGCACAACATATACCAGAATCACAACATATACGAGCAAGTGCAGTATCAGTACACAACCATCAGCTTGTTGTTGATGGTTTTTGGTTTTGCGCTTGGGTCACTTTTGAACCCGAGTCATTTTTGTTTGAACCCTCTTTTTATTCAATAAATGGGCCTTGCCCATATTTAAATAAAAAATAAATAAATTATTGTACGTGTTTTGAACATGTATTTTGCGTCAATCAATAAAATTAATAACAATTAGAAAAAAATTATTTGATAAACAACAGCTGACACTAAAATAATTATTATATATCTAAATGATAAAAAAATCATTCATGAAGGTTAATTATTTTATTTTAAAAAAGACATGAACATCTTTTGAATACATTTACTTATTTATTTTTATTACAACAATTAAGTAAGATTTATATAAGATAAAAAATATTGATCTCATAGTCTTAAATAATTAGGATTTTTAATATAGTACAAATAAGGAAAAATTTGAAAAGTAAATTCCGCCCTGGCGGCTTGCGTGGAAATAGAACGTCAAAATTAGAGTCTCAAATCCCTATTTCACAACACACCTTCAACTCACGATATTCGAATACTACATGTTCACGCTAAGGTCAGTTTTGGGAGTTCTATTCGTCCGAATTTGATTCCGTAAAGTCGTACGGGTTCTTTAACGTCCTAGCTATCTACTCATGTGCTCAAATTCATAACTAGATCTCTCATTCATTACCAGATTTCCCTTGACCTCACTGACTCATATTCCGTCCAAATCTGGACTACGCTAGGAATTTTCAAGTTACTACTCAAAAGTTTTCTGATCCCAATTATTTCCCATTGACTTTTTTCTAACAACGGAATCAGGTCGTTACAGTTACCTTATTTTGTTTTCTAATTTTAATAAAAAATAATTTATTTTTTAGTGATCTTGATATTATAATTCTTTAGGTTGGTGAACACACGAACACTAGAAAGTAAATAGTGATGAAGTTAATTTTAACAAAGAGAAGGAAGAAGTCCGAATTTAAAAAATATAGATGTAAAAAAATAATAATTCTAATTAAAGATTATGTACCTTATAGATGACTTGGAATAACAATTGTTACAAAATATAGATATATTTAATTGATTTTTCGTAGCTTCTCTTTTGTGATTTATTACAGTAAATTAATGGTATTAGTATAAAACTTTATTTTAGTTTGTTTCGTAACCGCGCGAAGCGCGGCCAAGTACACTAGTATAGTTATATATATATATATATATATAAGAAAAAGAGACAAACATACCACTCAACTTTGATACTTATGTATTAGCTATGCTATCCTAAACTATGATGTAGTGGTATCAGTTCTCTTGAGCTCAATCTGCATGAGTTAAGGATGAATTAGGTTATTCTTTCGATTAACATTGATTTAGGTGATGAACGAAGGAATTAGGTCATTTACCTTGATAGATGAAGATGGCATCAATGTTGAACTGAAGAAGTCTTCAACGAGTTGGATTCATGGTGGTGCTCGTGAGATTTTTGAACACCCAAATGGATACCACTCAAGCTTAACTCAGTTTTTCCATGTTTGATTCAAAGAGAGAAGGACCTCTGGTAGCTCCATGTACGACCATTGTTGAGCTAATAGGAACATCACTTGGTTCCGACAATTCATTTCTTTTTGTTTTTTTGGTCGTTTCAGCTTGTTGTTGATGGCCTTTTGTTTTGGGTTTGGGTAACTTTTGGACCTGAGTCATTTTTGTTTGAACCCTCTTTTTATTCAATAAATGGGCCTTGCCCATATTTAAATAAAAAATAAATAAATTATTGTACGTGTTTTGCACGTGTATTTTGCTTCAATCAATAAAATTAATAACAATTAGAAATTTTTTTTGATACACAACAGCTGACACTAAAATAATTATTATCTATCTAAATGATAAAAATAACTCATTCATGAAGGTTAATTATTATTATTTAAAAAAAAAAATCATGAACATATTTTGAATCTGTTTACTTATTTATTTTGATTACAATAATTAAGATTTATATAAGATAAAAATATTGATCTAATAGTCTTAAATAATTAGGATTTTTAATATACTACAAATAAGGAAAGATTT
>JAJOOH010001252.1:0-26386 GCA_029582605.1 Solanum gracilifrons | reverse complement strand
GCCAACTAGCACAAAAATCCTGATTGGGCCGTCGAGGCCACCATGATATCTATACCAAAACTGAAAGCAGGTATATATCAAGACAATACATCAAACAGCTCACAAGCTTCAGCAAACCAACAAAATAGGCCAATATGGCTATAACGTAGCTATACACCCTACACACTAGTCTGTAAGCCTCTAAGAGTAGTAAAGATTGGTAGGATAGGGCCCCAGCCTACCCATAAAGATATATACAACAAAAGGTAACAAACCTCCCCACTCTGGCAGATCTGGATGAAAGGTGGTAGCCAATCAGATATAAGTCAATCCTGCTGCTGAGGAGGTCTACTAGGTCGTCTGTCAGGACCTGCATGCATGAATGCAACACCCCCAAGGCAATGGGGCATCAGTACAAAATAATGTACAGAGTATGAAAGGCTATAGACTAAGTGAGCAAGTATCACAATATACCAAAAGTAATCATGTAAAGAAATCAAAATTTTAGATAAGCATGCTAACCCGCTACTGAATCTAAAAAATACAAAAATGATTAAACATCAACCTAACCAAGCCCCCATAAGCTCGGCAGGTACAAACAACATACCACCTACCTAGGCCCCCATAAGCCCAGAAGGTGCCAAATCAATCTACATACACCTATAGGTAGCCCTTTGTCTTTGTAAGAAGTCACATAGCCCTTTTTGGCAACGATATAGCCTCGTAGGCATAATATAGCCCTCTTAGGCAACATCATAGCTCTATGGGCTGCACATAGCCCTCTTTTGCATCAACATAGCCCTGTAGGCAACACATAGCCCTCTTTGGTATCAAAATAACACCGTAGGCAACACATAGCCCTCTTTGGAAATAACATAGTCCTATTAGACAACATCATAGCCCCCATAGGCAGTTCATACCTCAACAACTAACCACAATAGCCCCAAGGGCGACAACAAACAATTGAATAGGCTAAAGCGAACAATTTAGCTATAAACAATATATATGAATAATCTCCAAGTTGTTCCTAACTTAGGGTCATTCTTAATAGATTGAGTCCCTAAAATGAGGGTTTATAACCTCTCAATCAGCCAACCACTCACAATTACATCCACAAGATCACCAACATTAACTACCTCTAACGAAATATGTCGAACGAAGGGAATAGCCTTAACATACCTTTCCAATGGACTCTCGAAAGACCGTAGTTCCTTCACGAAAGTTGTTCCTTATGTCCTAAGCGTCACAAACACTTTATATACACAGCTGGTATGCACCTATAAACAGTTTATAATTAATCTTAAATCGGTAGATTTGCCATATTGCCCCAACTTGTCGAAACATTCGTAGAAATTCATAAAAACAATCATAAAAGAGTCCTGAGATGATTACCTTAGTTAACCAAGTTTAAACCTTGAAGAAACACCAATAACTACAAATTTATATCTTTAAAAACCAGCTCAAAATGCAGCTAATAGAAGGGAAAAGCAATTGCCACGTGTAGAGATCACGGTTCTAGGCACGGGGGCAACGTTTAATGGTAGAAATCATCAAAAACTAACCTTCATCATGCAAGAACTCCATAGGAGTCCTCTCTTAAGATTTCTCTCTGGTTTGGAAGTGAAAAACGTTGACCAAGCTGACATACCAGAATTTTTACCCGATCCGGATCCGACCCGGATTCTGCCCCGGCAGTCCGTAGTAAAACCATCATAACTTTTTACTCCTATGTCGGTTGGATATGGGGTTTTGTGCATTACAAACTAGACTCGTAGGCCTTCAATTTAATAGGTGATAGAACTTCTAACTCTTTATATATTGGGAGAAAATATCTAAGAAATTTGACCCAAATTTCAGAGAAATCTTTAAAAAGAAACTTCTGATAACTTTTGCCAACTTTTATTTTACCACTTACCTAACTTCAAAACTTGAGATACCACCTTTGAACACTTAAAATATGACATACCACATCATTCTTAATTTATTACCCGCCCTCCTTGTCTTTCCACAAATATATGAGTTGATTTAGACGTTTTGAAAAGTCGAGTTGTTACATCCTTCCCCGTTTAGAAACATTCGTCCTTGAATGAAATAAATCTGAGTCACGCGGTTAATTCCTTACGAGTTTCAATAATTTAGGCAGAATATCCATTGTAAATGTGACTATCCAGGAACATGAAACGCACAAATTCTAACCTAGGCGTCTCACACGATGACATAAATAGCTAAGCACTATAGCTCCACAATAACAGTGCGAGCAAATATACAACGACAACAAAAATAATATTACGCAACAATATAAAAAAAATCAGATTGGTATCTAACCTCACTGCACTAATATAAACTAATATGCCATCACCCTGGGGTATGAAACAACTGAGGATATTTGTACCTCATGCCATCCTCAGCTTCCCAGGTCACCTCTTCTCTATTCTTGTTTCTCCACAATACTTTAACCGAAGCCACCTCTTTGGTCCTCAATTTACAGACCTGTTAATCTAATATGGCAATTGGAGTTTCCACGTAGGATAACTCCTCTATGATATGAACATCCTCAACCGGGACAACCCGAGAAGGTTCTCGTATGCACTTCCGTAGCATCGAACATGGAAAATTGGATGAACAGATTCTATCCCCGAAGGAAATTCTAACTCATAAGCTACCCGTCCTACCCTCCAAACGATTCGGTATGGCCCAATCAATCTTAGACTAAGCTTGCCTTTTTTGCCAAATCTCATAACACCCTTCATAGGTGAGACTTTTAAGAATACCTAGTCATTGACACAAAACCTTAAGTCCCTTCGTCGCACATTTGAGTATGACTTCTGTCGGCTTTGAGCTATTAGCAACCTCTCCCGAATAAACTTAACATGCTTCACTATCTATTGTACTAAGTCAAGTCCAATCAACCCTGACTCACCTACCTCGAACCATCCGATGGGGGACCTACATTTTTGCCCATACAAAGCCTTATAAGGTGCCATCCTGATGCTGGAATGATAACTATTATTGTATGCAAACTCAATAAGAGGTAAGTGGTCATCCCAACATCCCTTGAAGTCTAGCGCGCACGCCCGTAACATATCCTCGAGTGTCAAAATTGTGCGCTCAGCCTGGCCATCTGTCTGAGGGTGAAATGTTGTACTAAGATTAACCTGTGTCCCTAGTCCCTTCTGGAAGGACTTTCAGAAGTTGGCGGTAAATTGTTCTCCTCTATCAGAGATAATAGATATTGGGACACCGTGTAGCCTAAATATATTTCTAATATAGAGCCCTGCATAGTCTTCATTTGTAAAAGTCACCCTGACTAGTAAGAAGTGGGCTGATTTTGTTAGTCTATTAGCAATTATCCAAATAGAGTCAAACTTGCGACGCAATTGAGGTAACCCTGTAATAAAATCCATATTAATTGCTTCCCACTTCCACAAAGGAATGGCTATCTCCTAAACTAGCCCAGCGGGATTTTGGTGCTCAACCTTCACCTGTTGGCAGTTAGGACACTGTGCCACAAACTCAACAACGCCCTTCTTCATCCCATGCCACCAATAAATCTCCTTAATATCATGGTACATCTTCGTCGAACTAGGGTGAATAGAATAACGGAAATGATGTGCCTCTTCCATAATCCGATGTTGAAGCCCTGCAACATTTGGAACACATAATCGGCCGTTATATCTAAGAACTCCATCTCCTGATATATCAAATGCTAAAGATTGTTGATCTTGAGCCTTGGCTCTGAGCTGCTCTAAGCTAGGATCCTCTTGTTGCTGTGATTTTACTTCTACAACTAGAGATAATACGACTGTGTTTTGAATTGTTACCCCACTATCTTCTGCCACTAACAATCTGACTCCCAAGCTAGCTAACTGATGAATCTCTTGGGCTAGCTCACGCTTCGTGACACCTAAATAGGATAAACCACCTATAGATCTTCGACTGAGGGAATCGGCTACCACATTCGCCTTTCCTGGATGATATAAAATATCCACGTCGTAGTCTTTCAGTAACTCAAGCCATCGACATTGTGGCAATTTAACTCATTCTGTGTAAAGATATATTGAAGGCTTTTATGATCTGTGAAGATATCAACATGAACGCCATACAAATAATGTCTCCAGATCTTTAACGCATGCACAACTACAGCCAACTCTAAATCGTGGGTCGGATAGTTCTTCTCATGCTTTCTCAGCTGCCTTGATGCATATGTGATAACCTTACCATGTTGCATTAGAACACATCTCAACCCAACACCAGAAACATCACAATACACCGCATAGCCTTCTAAACCTTCTGGCAATACTAGAACTAGTGTTGATGTCAACCTATCCTTCTGCTCCTGGAAACTATGATCGCAAGCCTCAGTCCGCTGGAACTTAGCTGCTTTTTGAGTCAGCTTCGTTAATGGGGCTGAAAGTGAAGAAAACCCCTTACATACCTTCTGTAGTACCCAGCTAACCCTAAGAAACTACGAACCTCAATTGGAGTCATGGGTCTGGGCCAAATCTTTACGGCCTCAATCTTTTGTGTATCAACCACAATGCCTGGATTTGATACAGTATGGCTTAAGAAAGCTACAGAGTCCAGCCAGTACTCACACTTAGAAAACTTTGTATAAAGTTTTCGGTCTCAAAGAACCTGATGAACTACTCGCAGATGATTTGCATGCTCGGCTTTTGAACGTGAATACACCAAAATATCATCAATAAATACAATCACAAACAAGTCTAGATACGGCCTGAATATACTATTCTTCAGGTCCATGAACACTGTTGGGGCATTAGTTAATCCAAAAGACATTACCATGAACTCAAAGTGTCCATATCTAGTTCTAAAAGCTGTCTTTGGAACGTCTTTCTCCCGAACTCGTATCTGGTGGTACCTTGATCTTAAATCAATCTTTGAGAAGCACTTAGCACCTTGTAACTGATCAAACAAGTCATCGATCCTCGAAAGGGGATACTTATTCTTTATAGTCACCTTATTGAGCTATCGGTAATCAATACGCATTCTTAGTGAGCCATATTTCTTCCTTATGAATAACACTGGCGCACCCCATGGTGAAGCACTAGGCCTAATAAAGCCTTTAGCCATCAAGTTTTTCAGCTGATCCTTCAACTCCTTTTGCTCAGTAGGAGCCATTCTATAAGGAGGGATAGATATGGGTTGTATACCTGGTAGTATATCGATAGCAAAATCAATTTCCCATTCTTGAGGGATACGAGGGAGCTCGTCTGGAAAAACATCTAGAAACTCATTAACTACCGGAATAAATTGAACAGTCGGTGGTTCTGCATCTATATCATGACCGTGAACAAGATGATAAATACAACCCCTAGTAATCATCCTCCTCACCTTAAGATAGGAAATAAACCTACCTTTCGGCGTTGCTGTGTCGCCTTTCCATTCCCGAACTGCCTTTTCTGGAAAGTAGAATCTAACAATCATTGTTCGGCATTCAACATTAGCATAACAAGACGCTAACCAGTCCATACTCATAATGATGTCAAAATCGACCATCTCTAACTCTACGAGATCGACAGAGGTTAGACGGTCGATAATTTCTATCGTGCAACCTCGATAGAATCTTCTGGCAATAATAGACTCACCAACTGGTGTAGATACAATAAATGGTCGATCTAATGACTCTGCTACTATACATAACTGCCCCGCAATAAATGGTGAAACATAAGACAGAGTAGATCCAGGATCTATCAAAGCATAAACACAATGAGAGCAAACAATCAATGTATCTGTCACAACATCTAGTGATGACTCTGAATCCTGTCGGCCGGCTAGTGAATATGTACAGTTATGTCCACTACCAGAACTAGATGTTCCCTCTCTGCCTCTGCCTCTACCTCTACCTAATGAAGTTTGGGATCCACGCCCTGTAGACTGTGTTGATGAGGAGGAACCTACTACTGACTTGGTGGACTGACCTATACCACCCTGACCTATGGTCGGGTAGTTTCTCCACCCATGCCCCTCCTGTCCACAAGAATAACAACCTGTAGAACCCTCTCTGCACCTCCCAAAATGCATCCTACCACAGGTAGCGCAATGTGGCGGGGCTGTCCTAGCCTGGCCTGAACCCCTCTGTTGTTATGAGCCTGATGCTTGTGAACCTCACCTGGGCCTGAATATCCCTGACGATCAAATCTACTACCCTGGAACAGTTGTGGTGGAAGTCTAGGTGGCCTAAAAAAATATCGGGGTCTGGGATCACCTTGAAAATGTCCTAGTGAACCAGCGGGCCTAACCCTCTTTTGTCTCTCTCTCTCGACCCTCTCACTCATATATTGTAAATGGCGGTAATCCTCTATGCCTTGTGCAAAAGCCTAAATTCGCAAGATATCCATATTATCATTTAGTGCAGCGATAGAACAAACGTCGATATAGTCTGAGTCGAGCCCTCCCACAAATCTACGCACCATATCATTGTATCAATAAATATTGGTGCATATCTAGCCAATGAATCAAATCTTAGCATGTACTCTCGGACACTCATGATGCTCTGTCGGAGGTTCTGAAACTGGTCCACCCGGCCATCCCTAATCTCTCGAGGCAAATAGTGATCTATGAAAGCTTTTGTATAGCTATCCCAAGTGGGTAGAGATGCGTCTTTTCCCCTATATCTCTCTTAACTCTCGCACCACAAAACTGCAAGATCGCGCAATAAAAATGCTGCTAACTCAACTGACTCAGTCGTTGAGGCATGCATGACTCTAAATATCCTATGAAGCTGATCAACAAAGTGCTGAGGGTCCTCTCTACGATCTATCCCCATAAACTATGCATGATTTAAGGCAAGATATTCACGAACTCTCAAACTTCCGGGCCCTTTCGAAGGTCCGGCAAAATCTGGCGCAACTGGCTGGCGCTATGCAACTACAAACTGTGCTAACATACATATTGCACTCTTAAAATCCTGATCAAATGGAATAGGAGGAACTAGAGGTGGTACTGCTGGTGGAGCCGGAAGTCCTGTAGCTCTCGGAGGCTCCTGAAGCGGTGGAAAAGCTATAAGGGGCTGAGAAGATGTCTCCCCCTGGGTATCACAATGGGCTACCTCCACCTGTGGTACTTTGTCAGTACCCTCACCTGCAACTGTATCTAGCCCCTGGCTAGTTGTGGTCTGTCTAGTGTCAACCATCTCTATCTACATACAAGTATCAATTATAAGCCAGAAACCTCAGCCCATAAGACACTGCTCTATAGCACGAGGTGAGCAAAACAAGGATAGTCATTCTAACATGCCCGACAGCTTCTTGCTTATCGAATGTGGTGCACAACACATTTATAAACAAGACTCTACTAGACACAACTTGCAAACTCCCTAGGATACGACGTTGCTCTGATACCAAGTTTGTCACGCCCTAAACTCAAGTGGCGCAATTGCCTCCTAATGCCAAAACTTAGGCCCGAGCCGACCTTGCTAAATCATTTGCTACTAGCGCATTCCAGTCACACGGAATCAAGAAAACAAACAAATATATCTTGGCTTAAAAGTAAGCCACCGGTCAGCAAAGCCCATGTCAACTGATCTATAAAAGAAACAGCTACTCCAAGGAGATCATATAAATAAATAGCCAACTAGCACAAAAATCCTGATTGGGCCGTCGAGGCCACCATGATATCTATACCAAAACTGAAAGCAGGTATATATCAAGACAATACATCAAACAGTTCACAAGCTTCAGCAAACCAACAAAATAGGACAATATGGCTATAACGTAGCTATACACCCTACACACTAGTCTGTAAGCCTCTAAGAGTAGTAAAGATTGGTAGGATAGGGCCCCAGCCTACCCATAAAGATATATACAACAAAAGGTAACAAACCTCCCCACTCTGGAAGATCCGGATGAAAGGTGGTAGCCAATCAGATATAAGTCAATCCTGCTGCTGAGGAGGTCTACTAGGTCGTCTGTCAGGACCTGCATGCATGAATGCAACACCCCCAAGGCAATGGGGCATCAGTACAAAATAATGTACAGAGTATGAAAGGCTATAGACTAAGTGAGCAAGTATCACAATATACCAAAAGTAATCATGTAAAGAAATCAAAATTTTAGATAAGCATGCTAACCCGCTACTGAATCTAAAAAATACAAAAATGATTAAACATCAACCTAACCAAGCCCCCATAAGCTCGGCAGGTACAAACAACACACCACATACCTAGGCCCCCATAAGCCCATAAGGTGCCAAATCAATCTACATTCTCCTATCAATAGCCCCTTGTCTTTGTAAGAAGTCACATAACCCTTTTTGGTAACGACATAGCTCCATATGAAGAACATAGCCCTCTAAGGCAACATCATAGCTCTGTGGGCTACACATAACCCTCTTAGGCAATATCATAGCTCTGTGGGCTGCACATAGCCATCTTTTGCATCAACATAGCCCTGTAGGTAACACATTGCCCTCTTTGGTGCCAAAATAGACCCGTAGGCAACACATAGCCCTCTTTGGAAATAACATAGTCCTATTAGACAACATCATAGCCCCAATAGGCAGTTCATAGCTCAACAACTAACCATAATAGCCCCAAGGGCGATAACAAACAATTGAATAGGCTAAAGGCAAGCAATTTAGCTATAAACAATATTATGAATAATCTCCAAGTCGTTCCTAACTTAGGATCATTCTTAATAGATTATGAGTCCCTAAAATGAGGGTTTATAACCACTCAATCAGCCAACCACTCACAATTACATGTACAAGATCACCAACATTAACTACCTCTAAGGAAACATGTCGAACGAAGGGAATAGCCTTAACATACCTTTCCACTGAACGCTCGAAAGACCGTAGTTCCTTCACGAAAGTTGTTCGTTATGTCCTAAGCTTCACAACCACTATAAATACACAGCTGGTATGCACCTATAAACAATTCATAATTAATCTTAAATCGGTAGATTTTCCATACTGCCCCAACTTGTCGAAACATCCGTAGAAATTCATAAAAAAAATCATAAAAGAGTCCTGAGATGATTACCTTAGTTAACCAAGTTTAAACCTTGAAGAAACACCAATAACTACAAATTTATATCTTTAAAAACCAGCTCAAAATGCAGCTAATAGAAGGGAAAAACAATTGTCACGTGTAGAGATCACGTTTCTAGGCACGGGGGCAACGTTTAATGGTAGAAATCGTCAAAAAGTAACCTTCATCATGCAAGAACTCCATAGGAGTCCTCTCTTAAGATTTCTCTCTGGTTTGGAAGTGAAAATAAATGTGTTTATGGCTTAAAACGTTGAGTGAGCCGACATACCATATTTTTTACCCGACCCGGATTCTGCCCCGGTAGTCCGTAGTAAAACCCTCATAACTTTTTACTCCAATGTTGTTTGGATACGGGGTTTTGTGCGTTGAAAGCAAGACTCGTAGGCCTTCGATTTAATAGGTATAGACCTTCTAACTCTTTATATTTTGGGAGAAAACATCCAAGACATTTGACCCAAATTTCATAGAAATATTTAAAAAGGAACTTACGATAACTTTCGCCAACTTTTATATTACCACTTACATAACTTCAAAACTTGAGATACAACCCTTGAACACTTAAAATATGACATACCACATTATTCTTAATTTATTACCCACCCTCCTTGTCTTTCCACGAAGATACGAGTTAATTTAGACGTTTTGAAAAGTCGTGGTGTTACATTGTGATTTTATGATTGTGTGATGTATGTTTGTTCTTGCTTCATTATGATACTTGTATGTATGTGAATGTTGAATTATTGATCACACTTGTTGTAAATGAGAAGGAGGAATGATGAATGCCATGAATCATGAATAGTTTATATGATTAGGAAGATATACTTGTCCTTGTGATTGTGGTTTGTTAAATGGATCGGTTGTCATGTTCCGGCATAACTAACTTGGATCGGTTGCCACATTCTGGCATAACTACGGATTGGTTTCCACATTTTGGCATAATTATTGGATCGGGTACCACGTTTCGGTATGCTAATAGTTTGGGTTTGGGTTCCATGACAGGACTAATGATTTGATATAAATTGTGTATCTTGACAAAACGAGAAACGGTACCTTTTTCATAATGATAAGTGATATTGTGATTTTCTGAAGAGGGTATATGTTATGACGACTTATATTTGATTGTTCTTTGTGTGGAATGAACTTGTTGTGTATAGTGGAAGGACAAAGTGTTCAAAGAGCGAGTAAGTGATAGCAAGGGTTGTTCGTGTGTTGTAATGGCGAGAAGTAGGGGTAGCGTATATGATGAAATATGCTTAGGTGGATTTAACCTTGGAGAAAGGGATTGGATTTAGTGGTAAGAAAGCTTGATATAATGAACTATGTGACCGTGGTTGGGTAATGTGACGAGGAAGTAAGGGTATGACGTGGGCGGTTAGTTGAAATTTGTGGTTGTATTTAGGGATGCTTTAATGTGTTAGAATGGTTAGGTCATGATCAAGTAACTCGTAAGTAGGTTGATTGAGAAAGTGGTTAGTAGTCAGATTACTAGTGTAATTTGGAGGTATTTCAAGAGAGGGTAAAGGTGGAGAAGCGAGTGATTTATTTCATGATCTTACTAGTTGGTTTCTTATGTTATGTGGTGGGCTTCGGGTTGACCGATAATGCCTACCAGTATGTGTGTTTTGTACTGATACTACTCTTGCTATGTCTTTTTGACATAGTCTGGATACAGGTTGGTGATGTTTCATTAGGTGAAGGCGAAGAAATTCTTCAACAGCTTCTATCTTTCCTTCCACTTGGTAGGAGTTGTATCTTTATTTATCATGTCCAGTTGTACTCTTAGTAGCTCTTGTACCTGTTTAGACTAGATCATTTAGGGGTGTTAACTTATTTGCAAATCTTAATCAAAATCAAGTTATAGGTTCTTATTATAAAAATTTCGTTAGTATATTTTTAATTTCATTTTATTTAATTTTCCGCATGTTTTAATTATTGGGATAAGAGGATTCTCCTACTTATGTGGTAGTATGTAGGTGCCCGCACGGCCCGGTGGGTTGGGTCATGACAAATTGGTATCAGAGCTAGGTTATCGGTCTCCCAGTACAAGAGCAAAATGTGGACTAGACTCCTGCGGATTGGTGTGCTGACATCCACATCTAATCTACAAGAGGCTAGGAAGCATTCTAGGAAGTTGTTCCACTTGTTTTCTCCTTTTGTGCATGTGTCGCTTGTGGTATGAGTTGGGTCCAATTGGTATCTCAACAAGGTAAATCGGATGTCGAGATCACGACGGAGGGGCCACAAGCAACGTCAATTGGAACGGGGAAGGTTCCAATTGGTATCTGACCCTAAGGGCGGTGTGAATGCATGGATGACCAGTAATAGTCATCCATGGTGTGAAATAACTAATTAAGAACTTGGTTTTGTCTGTGAATGTGTGCTCGTGTTTCTGAAATTAACTATGAATGTGAAGTGGGACTTTGTCACGATCCAGACCTTCATGATTGGCACCCACACTAACCCTCCGGTGGGAGAACCATTACTACAACCCAGACTAAACAACTTAACCAAAAACTATGCATTTAAAGATACGAAAGCAGGTTTAAATGACTATAAAAATGGAGTCCCCATAAACTCCAAGGTTTTAACAAACAACTAAGCAAACTAATACAGAAATTCAACCCCTAGAACCTGAAAGTCATTGTACCAAAACTCTACTAACGACAAGTCTAATAACAAGGGGTACAACCCCGAAACTAAACAACACCTTTAAGAAATAACTTGAGTCCAAAAAGAGTGGACTTAAACAAGAAAGATCCATAGCAGCCTGAAAGAACTAGCTCACCCTTGAATCCGGTAACGCTCATTAGTCACCTAGCTGAAATCTATCAATAGCCACCTGAAGATACCCTGTACTCAACAAAGAAATAGCAAGTGCAGTATCAGTACACAACCACAGTGTAATGGTAGGATCACGCGGCTATCCCAATAAGTGTAACATACATTAGTCAGTACAACAATATAATCACATGCACATATCGAACATATACAATATCATCAACATATACGAACAATGAACAACTTCACGATTCTCACATATCACAGTTATATCAATTTAGAGCAACATACCATCTTCCAATATCAATCATCATTAGATATGAACGAACTCATCACAAGTAGATACACAACACAATTCAATGGTCCTCTCACGGAACCCAATTAAATGGTCCTCTCATGGAACCCACACCCAAACAGTTAGAATACAGGAATGTTTTACCCGATCCAATGATTATGCCGGAACGTGGAAATCAATCCCATAATTATGCTGGAACGTGGCAACCGATCCAAGTTAGTTATGCCGGAACATGGCAATCGATCCATTCAACACACTACAATCACAATCACAAGTATATCCTCAAGATCATACATTTAAATCATGATCTTATGGTAACCATCATTCATCTATCTAATTTACAACAAGTGTGATCAATAATGCAACATTCATATACATACATGTATCATAATGAAGAAAGAACAAACATATATCACACAAACATAGAATCACAACCATCACTACCTCGAAACAAGCTTGAAACCCTAACAAACTTGATTTTTCCCTTTCCAAATTCGTTCCGCTTGCTCTTGGTTTACAAATAATCATAATAACGCGGAGATTAATAAACAATCACTAATTACCCGAATTACTAACAATACTATGAACCCTAGAGCAAACTCATGATCCCAATTATCCAAATTAGGGTTGTTTCCACTATAGATTCTAGATTAAAACCCTCCCCCATCAGATTACGTTTTACGGACCAAAAAATGGATTCGGGGAGTGAAAAGCTTACCTTTAGCCTCAAGAATGGTGAAAGACGAGTAGGAGTCGCCTGGGGTTCGTTCCTTAGCTTTAAAAATTGAAAAGTACATAATAAGGTCATTTTGGGGTTTACTTACGACTTTATGTTGCGTCTGGCCCACCACAGCGGCCCTCACCCCGCTACAACAGCACCGCTAGAGTGACCAAAACCTCCCCCAAAGTGGGTTGCATGAAATAGTGAGTTATTTTAATAATTCCCAGACCCCCATTTCACAATACACCTTTAACCAAATACGTCTGGTTGTTTCCAATTCTTTCTCCATTGGATTTTCTCTAACGACGGACTCAGTTCGTTACAATAGATACCAATTTACCCATCACTAGTCCTCGAGTGATCAACTAGGAAAGACTGGATGAAGTTGTAACACCCGACAATTTAAAATAAATATGAAGAAGCTTGAAATTGGAAGTAGTCATTTTTGGAAAAAAATTCAGAATCTGGAAATTTGGCTAAGTTCAGAATCTGGAAATTTGGTTAGGTGTGGAAAAATGAGTTTTTGGCCAACTTTGAGCAGTCATAACTCCCATCTGAGGATGAGTTAGGAGTAGTTCCAGTTATGTTTGCGAAGCTCGTGGAATGATCTTTCTAACACCACCGAGTTCTCTCGATTTTGAGTTCGTATGAGGGAGTTATTCCCTTTGGAAGTTAGCAGAGAAATCCGTCCAAAAATTATAAGGGTATTTTGGTCTTTTCCCTAATCAATTCGTTTGGTTATATTTAAGTGTTGGACTGATTTTTAGATCAGTTTGCCCAATTTTTTAAAGAGTGAGAGTGAGGGTTTTGGGTGAAGAAGAGAAGAAGAAGAGAAGAAGAGGAGAAAGAGGTGATCAAGAAAGTTTCTGTCGTGGATATCGTCGGGGGTGATCCCTACTAAGTATGTGAGTTCATAGTGATGGGTTGATTCTTTCCCTCACACACCAAACTCGTTTTATTTTCAAGAAAAGATTGGTTGTGTTGTTGAAGTTGTTGGTTGTATTGTTGATTGTGGTGTTGAAGTTCCTTGTTGATTTGGGACACGATTTGGTTGTGTTTTTTAGTTGAATCTCTTGTATGTTGAGGGATTTTATGATCCTTAGTGTTGGGGTTGGTCCTTTCCCCCACACTCCAAACTCGTTCTATTTTCAAGAAAAGATTGGTCGTGTTGTTAAAGTTGTTGGTTGTGTTGTTGATTGTGATGCTGAAGTTCCTTGTTGATTTGGGACATGATTTGGTTGTGATTTTGCTGCTGGAACCTTTGAGGTTGAGAGGGTTTAGAGTTGGAAAGAAACAAGGGGGAAAAAGTCAGATTTTTGGGGGAAAAGGATTGCGCTGTCGCACCAGTCAGCGCACCCCAAAAAGGGACACTGAACTTTCCCCTTGGGGCAGAGCACCTGGAAGAACGCCCAGCAGGCCCCTCTGAAGTTAAGGGCTGGCGCCCCGCGCCTCTTAGAGCGCCAAGGACGCCAATCCTTCCCTTTACCTTTCATTCCCCACTTTTTCATACATGTTCCTTGGTAAAGTACCTATATTTTATAGTTGTTTCCAATACTTTAAGGTACATTTTAACATCCCAAACTCATTCATAACATGTGATCAAACACCTTGAATTCATAATCCGATTCAAGGAGAGTTAGTTTCCAGATCAAGTGATGTTAGAAGTCAAGTGAAGTTAGAGCCAAGCTTAGAAGTTAAGTCAAAGCAAGTTTTTTTAAAGTTGTTCAAGAGTCTTTAGTGAACATTTTAACTTCATTTCAAGACTCAAGTTTCAAGTCAAGTAAAATGGTATAGAGTTTCAAGTCAAGTAAGGAGTATTGAGTTTCAAGTTAATTCAAGAGTTTAAAGTAGAGTTCATTTCTCAAAAGCTATTAGGGAACTAAGTATTCCCAAAGAAGTTTATAAATGTTTTTACATTTGAGTAAGAGAGGAAACATGTTTTCCAAAAGAGCCTTTGGGCTAAGTTTTGAGTAATTATCTCAACTAAAAAAAAAAGATGTGTTTAAAGACACTTATGAGCCAAAGTATTTTTAGGAGTAGTATTGAGCACCGAATTAGGGACACGAATTCATATTATCTCAACTCTCCATAAGAACCATGCGCCAACATGGGATTTCTCGGGTCATACTTTTTAGATGATCACAAAAGTTAAGCTAGTGGATCCACTTAGTAAAGTTAGCTTCCTATATCACGGCAAGGTATAGGATGGTCCTTGGGCAACGTGAGGTAAAACGTTGTATCATCACTAGGGCTCATAGTGGTGGTTGTCGGTTAAAGAATCTCCCACATAAGTTATATTACTTTTATATAAGTAAAGTTGAGTTGTTATTGTTTTATCATTAACAAGCTAAGTTGTTTATACTATTTTTTTACAAGCCTTATAAATTGCATGTGTCTTATTGCTTTATATATTGAGTTCAGTTATTCATGAGTCGTACAGAGCCAAGGTAAGTGTTCTCTTACTACTCTTTTCAAGCTTAAGTTGTGGTTTATCTTTTCAACTCGCATACTCGTACATTCCAAGTACTGATGCCAGTTGGCCTGCATCTTATTATGATGCAGACGCAGGTACCCAGGATCAACATCCAGTACGCCGTTGATCCAGCTGAGCACTCCAGAGTCAGTGGTGAGCCTCTTTGCATTCCGGAGGACTCAATTATTTTGTGTTCTTAGTTTTGTTTTTATTAGGGTGTTGTTGTCTGTCCCAACATCCATCTCAGTATTTTAGAGGCTTCATAGGCAGTTAGTCAGTTAGGTTTGAGTCTCTCATCTACGTATATATGTAAATATTCTATTTTGAGATTCGAGTTGCCTTTGTGGCCAAATTTTATAAGTTAAGTTGTTTTGTAACCTTGCATTTGCATTGAGTTATTCTGTTGGGTTACGTTTCCGCTGAGTTAAGAAAGCCAGGCCAAGGGTTCGCTTGGGGCAAGAAATGCTCTCCGGGTGCCGGTCCCGCCCAGGGTGTAGGATTGGGGCGTGACAAACTTGGTATCAGAGCATAGAGTTCATGAGTCCTATGGAGTCTATGAAGCCGTGTCTGTAAAGTCCTAGTTATCGGTGTGAAACACACCACATCTATAATTAGGAGGCTACCACATTTAGGAGGATTTCTCACTTCTTTCACACTCATCATCGTGCGTTAGAGTTTATCTCTAAAGAGTTTCTTTTTAATTCAGGCTTGCGCGTGTTTCAGATAGTCATGCCTCCATGAAGAGTTGGCAGAGGGAGTCTTCCTAGATGTTATGTGGATGAGCAAGAGTTACCTTATGCCCCGGGAGTGCAAGATCAAGGGGAAGTTTCTAATGCCGAGTTCAGAGAGGCAATTAGAATTCTGAGTCAAGCTGTAACTAATCAGATTGGTCAGCAAAGGGGAGCTCGACATGAAGGAGCTGGCACTTCTACGATTCGTGAATTCTTGGGGATGAATCCTCCGAGTTTCATGGGTTCTAGCACTACTGAGGATCTAGAGAACTTCATTGAGGAGCTGAAGAAGATTTTTGATGTGATGCATGTGGCAGATACTGAGAGGGTTGAACTAGTTGCGTATTAGTTGAAGGATGTTGTTATAACTTGGTTCGACCAGTGGAAAGGGGGCAGAGTAGAGAATGCACCACCTGCGAGTTGGGCCTGTTTTGAGGAAGCTTTCTTAGGGAATTTCTTTCCTCGAGAATTGAAAGAGGCCAAGGTACGTGAGTTCCTCACTCTTAAGCAGGAGGCTTTGAGTGTTCAAGAGTACAGTCTGAAGTTCACACAACTATCCCTCTATGCTAAGGATGGTGGCGGACATGAGGAGTAGAATGAGTTTGTTTGTTGCTGGGCTGTCTCGGTTGTCGAGTAAGAAAGGTAGGGCTGCAATGCTTATCGGGGACATGGACATATCAAGGTTGATGGTTTATGTGCAGTAGGTTGAGGAAGAGAAGCTGAGGGACAGAGAAGAGTTCAGAAATAAGAGAGCCAAGACTAGTAATGAGTCCGGGCAGCAGAAAGGTAATGTGAATCGTCCGTCCTTCCAGCAAAGGCAAAAGGGACCTACTCCATCATCTGCTAGAGCACCTGCACCCCGATACAGAGGGGAATTTAATGGCCAGAATTTGAAGGACTTCAAGGCTAGACCAGCACAGTTTTCGGGTAGTGTGGCACAAAGAGGTAGTTTGTTTCCTGCATGTGCTAGGTGTGGTAGAGTCCATCCAGGAAAGTGTCATCAGGGCCAGACAGGTTGCTTTAAGTGTGGACAAGAGGGTCACTTCATGAAGGAGTGCCCTAAGAATAAGCAAGGTAGTCGAAATCTGGGCAGTAGGGCCCAATCTTCTTCAGTTACTCCCCCAGACAGGACGACACCTAGAGGAGCTACTTCTAGTACAAGCGGAGGAGCGAACCACCTTTATACAATCACCAGTCGCCATGATTAAGAGAATTCTCCAAATGTTGTCACTGGTATGATCAAAGTTTTTGCTTTTGATGTGTATGCTTTGCTAGACCCAGGAGCAAGTTTATCTTTTGTAACTCCTTATGTTGCAAATAAGTTTGAGGTTCTTCCTGAAAGACTTTGTGAATCCTTTTGTGTTTCTACACCTGTTGGGGAGTCTATTCTAGCAGAAAGAGTTTATCGTGATTGTCCCGTTTCCATCAATCACAAGAGCACCATGGCTGATTTGGTTGAGTTAGACATAGTAGATTTCGATGTCATTCTAGGTATGGATTGGCTTAGTGCTTGTTATGCATCGATAGATTGTAGAACTCGAGTGGTCAAGTTTCAGTTTCCGAGTGAGCCAGTCATAGAGTGGAGTAGTAGTTCAGCAGTGCCTAAGGGTCATTTTATTTCGTACCTTAAGGAAAGAAAGTTAGTTTTGAAGGGTTGTGTCTATCACTTAGTCTGAGTTCATGACTCTAGTGTTGAGATGCCTCCTTTTCAGTCAGTCCCTATAGTAAGAGAGTTTCCAGAAGTTTTTCCTGATGATCTACCCGGAATTCCTCCCGAGATAGAAATAGAGTTCGGCATAGATCTCATTCCTGATACTCGTCCTATCTCTATTCCGCCTTATAAAATGGCACCAGCAGAATTGAAAGAGTTGAAAGAGCAGTTGAAAGATCTCCTAGATAAGGGTTTCATTCGACTAAGTGTCTCGCCTTGGGGCACTCCGGTCTTGTTTGTGAGAAAGAAAGATGGTTCCCTTATAATGTGTATATACTACCGCCAGTTGAATAAGGTTACCATCAAGAATAAGTACCCTCTTCCGAGGATTGATGATCTTTTCGATCAACTTTAGGGTGCCACTTATTTTTCGAAAATTGACCTCAGATCTTGCTATCATCAATTAAGAGTAAGAGAATGTGATATTCCAAAGACAACTTTCAAAACTAGATATGGTCATTATGAGTTTTTAGTCATGTCCTTTGGTTTGACCAATGCACCGGCAGCTTTCATGGACTTGATGAATAGAGTCTTCAAACCTTATTTAGATATGTTTGTTATTATTTTTATTGATGATATACTAATCTATTCAAGGAATGAAGAAGATCATGCTAGTTATCTCAAAATAGTTCTTCAGACTTTGAAAGATAAGGAGTTGTATGCCAAGTTCTCTAAGTGTGAGTTTTGGCTTAAGTCTGTGGTGTTCCTAGGCCACATTGTGTCCGGTGATGG
Organism: Solanum gracilifrons; assembly: GCA_029582605.1. NCBI lineage: Eukaryota > Viridiplantae > Streptophyta > Magnoliopsida > Solanales > Solanaceae > Solanum > Solanum gracilifrons. The sequence continues at coordinate 7,956 of JAJOOH010001252.1, read as the reverse complement.
AATTAAAGTTGATACTCGGAAAATAGAGGCAGTGCCAACTGAAATTAGGAGTTTCTTGGGATTAGCGGGCTATTATAGAGGGTTTGTAGAGGGGTTCTCATCTATTACATCTCCTTTGACCAAGTTGACTCAGAAGACAATGAAATTTGAATGGTCTGAAGCTTGTGAGAAAAGCTTTCAGGAATTGAAAAAGAGATTGATTATAGCTCCAGTTTTGACGTTACCAGAAGGTACCCAAGGTTTTATGGTGTATTGTGATGCATCTAGAGATGATTTGGGTTGTGTCTTAATGGAGAATGGCAAGGTTATAGCTTATGCCTCCAGACAGCTGAAGGTTCATGAGAAGAACTACCCAACCCATGACTTAGAGTTGGCTGCTGTAGTATTTACTTTGAAGATATGGCGCCATTACTTGTATGGTGTGCATGTCGACATATTCACTGATCAAAAGAGCCTTCAATATGTGCTTACTCATAAAGAGTTTAATCTCAGACAAAGGAGGTGGTTAGAATTACTCAAGGATTATGACTTGAGTATTCTTTACCACCCAGGTAAGGCTAATGTTGTTGCTGATTCTTCAAGCAGGTTGTCTAGGGGTAGCACCGCCCATATTGAAGACGGAAGGAGAGAGTTAGCAAAAGATGTACACAAACTGGCATGCCTGGGAGTCAGACTTACAGATTCCGTAAAAGAAGGAATAGCGGTGGCAAATGGGGCCAAGTCATCACTAGTGTCGGAAGTGAAAGAGAAACAAGATCAAGATCCCATTTTTCTTGAGTTGAAGGCAAATGTTCAAAAGCAAAGAGTATTAGCTTTTGAACAAGGGGGAGATGGTGTTTTGAGGTATCAAGGTAGATTGTGCGTACCTATGGTAGATGGACTCCAAGAAAGGATTATGGAGGAAGCTCATAGCTCCAGATATTCCATTCATCCGAGTTCCACGAAGATGTATCATGACTTGAGAGAAGTTTATTGGTGGAATGACATGAAGAAGAGCATTGCAGAGTTTGTGGCTAAGTGCCCAAATTGCTAGCAACTGAAAGTTGAACACCAAAGGCCCGGTGGTTTGGCTCAGAATATAGAACTTCCGAAATGGAAGTGGGAGATGATCAATATGGATTTCATCACAGGGTTGCCAAGGTCTCGCAGACAACATGATTCTATTTGGGTGATTGTCGACAGAATGACAAAGTGAGCCCATTTTCTGCCAGTAAAGACTACACATTTAGCAGAAGATTATGCCAAGTTATATATTCAAGAGATAGTGTGACTTCATGGAGTCCCAGTCTCCATTATTTCAGATAGAGGTGCACAGTTTACTGCACAGTTTTGGAAATCTTTTCAGAAAGGCTTAGGTTCAAAGGCGAACTTAAGTACTGCCTTTCATCCTCAGACTGATGGGCAAGCAGAGCACAATATCTAGACTCTAGAAGATATGTTGAGGGCTTGTGTGATCGATTTCAAAGGCAATTGGGATGATCACCTACCTCTCATTGAGTTTGCCTACAACAACAGTTATCACTCTAGCATCCAGATGGCTCCTTACAAAGCTCTTTATGGGAGAAGATGTAGATCTCCTATTGGATGGTTTGAAGTTGGCGAAGCAGGGTTGATAGGACCAGATTTAGTTTACCAAGCTATGGAGAAGGTGAAAGTGATTCAAGAGAGGTTGAAAACGGCACAGAGTCGCCAGAAGTACTATACTGATATTAGGAGAAGGGCGTTAGAGTTTGAAATAGATGATTGGGTATATTTGAAAGTTTCACCCATGAAAGGGGTTATGAGGTTTAGTAAGAAGGGAAAACTTAGTCCCCGGTATATTGGACCTTACCGCATAGCCAAGAGAATTGGCAAGGTTGCTTATGAGTTGGAGTTACCACAGGAACTAGCAGCGGTTCATCCGGTATTTCATATCTCTATGTTGAAGAAGTGCATAGGCAATCCTTTATTGATCCTGCCGACTGAAAGTATTAGGATCAAAGATAGCTTATCTTATGAAGAGATTCCTATTCAGATTATAGACCGTCAAGTTCGTAGGTTGATGTAGCCTCAGTCAAGGTCCTTTGGAGGAACCAATTTGTTGAGGAAGCTACTTGGGAAGCCGAAGAAGACATGAAGAAGAGATATCCATATCTCTTTGAATTCGCAGATTAAGGTATTAATTTCCTTCTTAGTGCTCTTTAAATTATAGTGGGCATGTTGTTGTTGTTGTTGTTGCATGATTGCTTGTTGGATGTTTGAATTGATGCTACACCCTTAGCCTTGTAAGAGTAACCTCATTCGAGGACGAATGTTCCCAAGGGGGAGATATTGTAACATCCAACAATTTAAAATGAATATGAAGAAGCTTGAAATTGGAAGTAGTCATTTTTGGAAAAAAATTTAGAATCTGGAAATTTGGATAAGTTCAGAATCTGGAAATCTGGTTAGGTGTGGAAAAAATGAGTTTTTGGCCAACTTTGAGTAGTTATAACTCCCATCTCAAGATGATTTAGGAGTAGTTCCAGTTATTTTTGTGAAGCTCGTGGAATGATCTTTCCAACACCACCGAATTTTCTCAATTTCGAGTTCGTATGAGGGAGTTATTCCCTTTGGAAGTTGGGCAGTTGGCAGAGAAATCCGTCCGGAAATTTTAAGGGTATTTTGGTCTTTTCGCTAATCAATTCTTTTGGTTATATTTAAGTGTTGGACAGATTTTTTAGATCAGTTTGCCCCATTTTTTAAAGAGTGAGAGTGAGGGTTTTGAATGAAGAAGAGAAGAAGAAGAGAAGAAGAAGAGAAGAAGAGGAGAAAGAAGTGATCGAGCAAGTTTTCGTCGTCGATTTCGTCGGAGTGATCCCTACTAGGTATGTGAGTTCATAGTGATGGGTTGATTCTTTCCCCCACATACCAAACTCGTTTTATTTTCAACAAAAGATTGGTTGTGTTGTTGAAGTTGTTGGTTGTGTTGTTGATTGTGGTGTTGAAGTTCCTTGTTGATTTGGGACATGATTTGGTTTTGTTTTTGAGTTGAATGTCTTGTATGTTGAGGGATTTTATGATCCTTAGTGTTGGGGTTGGTCGTTTCCCCCACACTTCAAACTCGTTTTATTTTCAAGAAAAGATTGGTTGTGTTGTTGAAGTTGTTGGTTGTGTTGTTAACTATGATGTTGAAGTTCCTTGTTGATTTGGGACATGATTTGGTTGTGATTTTGCTGCTGGAACCTTTGAGGTTGAGAGGGTTTAGAGTTGGAAAGAAACAAGGGGGAAAAAGTCAGATTTTTGGGGGAAAAGGGCTGCGCTGTCGCACCAGCCACCGCACCCCAAAAAGGGACGCTGAACTTTCCCGTTGAGGCAAAGCACCTGGCAGAACGCCCAGCAGGCCCCTCTGAAGTTGAGGGTTGGCGCCCCACGCCTCTTAGAGCACCAAGGACGCCAATCCTTCCCTTTACCTTTAATTCCCCACTTTTTCATACATGTTCCTTGGTAAAGTACCTATGTTTTATAGTTGTTTCCAATACTTTAAGGTACATTTTAACATCCCAAACTCATCCATAACATGTGATCAAACACCTTGAATTCATAATCCGATTCAAGGAGAGTTAGTTTCCAAGTCAAGTGAAGTTAGAAGTCAAGTGAAGTTAGAGCCAAGCTTAGAAGTTAAGTCAAAGCAAGTTTTCTTAAAAGTTGTTCAAGAGTCTTTAGTGAACGTTTTAACTTCATTTCAAGACTCAAGTTTCAAGTCAAGTAAAAGGGTATAGAGTTTCAAGTCAACTAAGGAGTATCGAGTTTCAAGTTAAGTCAAGAGTTTAAAGTCGAGTTCATTTCTCAAAAGCTATTAGGGAACTAAGTATTCCCAAAGAAGTTTATAAATGTTTTTACATTTGAGTAAGAGAGGAAACATGTTTTCCAAAAGAGCCTTTGGGCTAAGTTTTGAGTAATTATCTCAACTAAAAAAAAAGATGTGTTTAAAGACACTTATGAGCCAAAGTATTTTTGGGAGTAGTATTGAGCACCGAATTAGGGACACGAGTTCATATTAACTCAACTCTCCATAAGAACCATGCGCCAACATGGGATTTCTCGGGTCATACTTTTTAGATGATCACGAAAGTTAAGCTAGTGGATCCACTTAGTAAAGTTAGCTTCCTATATCACGGCAAGGTATAGGATGGTCCTTGGGCAACGTGAGGTAAAATGTTGTATCATCACTAGGGCTCATAGTGGTGGTTGTCGGTTAAAAAATCTCCCACATAAGTTATATTACTTTTATATAAGTAAAGTTGAGTTGTTATTGTTTTATCATTAACAAGTTAAGTTGTTTATACTATTTTTTTACAAGCCTTATATATTGCATGTGTCTTATTGCTTTATATATTGAGTTCAGTTATTCATGAGTCATACAGAGCCAAGGTAAGTGTTCTCTTTCTACTCTTTTCAAGCTTAAGTTGTGGTTTAGATTTTCAACTCGCATATTCGTATATTCCATGTACTGATGCCAGTTGGCCTGCATCATATTATGATGCAGACGCATGTACCCAGGATCAACATCCAGTACGCCGTTGATCCAGCTGAGCACTCCAGAGTCAGTGGTGGGCCTCCTTGCATTCCGGAGGACTCAATTATTTTGTGTTCTTAGTTTTGTTTTTATTAGGGTGTTGCGGGGTCTGTCCCAACACCCATCTCAGTATTTTAGAGGCTTCATAGACAGTTAGTCAGTTAGTTTTGAGTCTCTCATCTATGTATATATGTAAATATTCTATTTTGAGATTCGAGTTGCCTTTGTGGCCAAATTTTATAGGTTAAGTTGTTTTGTAACCTTGCATTTGCATTGAGTTATTCTGTTATGTTTGGTTTTCGCTGAGTTAAGAAAGCCAGGCCAAGGATTCGCTTGGGGGCCAAAAATGGTCTCCGGGTGCCGGTCCCGCCCAGGGTGTAGGCTCGGGGCATGACAGAAGTAAGGGTAGAGTAGTATCTGAATCATCGAATTACTGGGGCTACTTGTCTCGCATGTCCTTAGCTTCCGACATCGCGATCAAGAATTTCAATTGGTTCTTCCTCATACAGAAGGTCTTGTTTAACAAAACTGAGTCTCACTTTATGATAATATCTTCGTCCCCAAACCAACCAATTGAATACATACACATCCTCCCATACAATGCTTCAATGAAGTCATCACAATACTCGAGGGATAATTGTTATTGTATGCACACTTAACTAACAACAAAGCTATTCCCAATATTCACCAAAGTTGATCGTACACACGTCTGCAATATGTTATCAAGGACCTTGATACAAAATCAAGACAAATCCTTTATCACATAACCATGATAACATTCTAAATCAATACTTGCTACAATTAGAAGTGAACCTAAACCAACCAACACACACTCATAATACCCAACAATCACAGTTCTCAACAACATCTCCATCCCACAACATAAATTCCCATGAGCTTAAGTTATAACCAATTTGATCTTTAGAAATCAAATACTCATCGAGAGATATATCCAAGCATACAACCCCTCCAACAACACTATTGAAATGCTAGATTTAGTACCTGTAGATTACCTCTTAAGAATAGTATAATTGGACACAATGATCCCCACATTCAACCACAGACAATCGATACATGACCTCGACGACTAGAGGAATATTAAGATTGCCGGACAACCACGAATACGTATGGTAGCTCTTCTATAAATTCTCATAAGCAAGGTGGTAAATGTAGAACCACTAAAATACTTTAACAAATCCAAGACAACACCAATTATGTCATTCGAAATAACCAAATCTTCCCAATCTTCCCACTCAACCAAGAGAACATCGCAGGATTTGGTACCCCTGATACACCACTAGGGATCCACCCACAAAAGTGAAGTCACACTAGAGCATAGCTAGTGAATTATACTCACAACACTAACAATCATCATAAACACTCCAACATTTTACCTTATTATAAAGCAACATTTTTTTTAAAATGAAACCTTTCTTATGTACTTATCAATCAATAGTAGTAAACTTACGACTCACCCCATGTGTAAGTCCTTTCAAATGTTCAATACCGGATACAATTGATCATTCCTCACCTTGCTAATTCATACCTTGACAAAATACATCACCACGAATGTAGACTCACAATGAAAAATCTAAATTGTAATTTCCACCATATAACACAATCCCTTTCTATATCAACATTAGCTGGTACCTTGAAGATTTTTATGAATTCATGGATCTCCGTTTAACATTGATCGCATCTCCATTGATCTTACAATATATTTCAACTCATTACTAGACTCAAAAACAAACCCAAGCACTTATCATCACACTCAAGCTAATGTATGCACACTCCTTTCTCAAGTCCTTTTCAATAGTCTTTGACCAACCTAATGGATCCGTGACACTATTACCATAGCCACAACAAAATGAATTAAATTACGCGTCTCTGAACCCAATTATCTACCCCTCTAAAGATATCTCTTTAGCCTTTGCAATCAAATAAAATATTCTTGCTCTAGCCTCTCTTTAAAGGTTGTATTACATCCCATTATTTTTCTTCATTATAACTCTAGCTCTTTAAAATTTGGTTCGAGTGGTGTCCCACCATCTCTTAAAACTTTCCATACAGCCACATTGCTCACCAAATATTTAAAAAAACCATAACCTTTAGATATTCACAAGTCGTAATTAATGTACGAATTTTACTTAACAAACAATCTTATTATATAGTTGCATCCCGTCACAATCCATCACGAACTCTTATTGCCTTTACGCTCCTTCAACGTTGACTATTACTACGAAGTCAACCTTTTTCATCAACACGACGCCTCAAACTCAGGTAAACTCATCAAATTCAAAGGACTAACCCAATTTATATGCACTTTCTTACTAAAATACTTTAATTTCTCTTACCCAAGTATACTCATTGGGACCTTCCTTATCTATAAGCTTGTCATTTCGGTATCAATCCACTCCTTTAAGGCTTAAGATAAAATCACAAGTCGTCATACTACCCTCCTTATTCTTAACAAATAAGATAGGAGCACCCCACGAGGAAACACTAGGATGGATGAACCTTTATGAAGAAGCCCTTGGATTTGAGCTTTAAGATCTCTCAATTCTGGCACCACGGGAATAGACTCAATAGAGGGGGATTCAACCTCCACATCCCGAATATGAGCCAATTATGACAAACAATCCTACCCCACCAGTTTCCCTAACCCGAATGGAAGATATGATCTTAGCTAGCTTAGGCTTGTACAGTTCTCATCGCACAGAGGAAGAGAAAGCACACAAGAGACAGTGTCGGCAGGCAAAGGAAGATAGGAGGGCCTCGTTGGTAGACGAAGAGTTGCGCCAGTAGAGAGTGCGTGAGAGAGTTGCAGGGGCATCGAGCTCTGCCCCAGTTGCAGAGGTTCAGCCTATTTTGAGGGATGTGGTGAGCACCTCTGATGGTGCGGAGAGATTGTAAGAGAGCACTACTGAGGGTGTTATGATTGCTGATGTGGGCACTTCTGAGGGTGCCCCCACTGTTGGTCCAGAGGGCTCCGGGAAACCGGACACCCCTGCTTGTTGATGATTAACCGGCGCTTTGCGCCACAAGTTTGCTTCACTCAAATCCATTCTCTTTTACTGTCTATGTATGCATTATGGACAATTGCATCTAATTTTGTTGGGGGTGGGGTAAATGGATTGTGAGTGATAGGGTGAAGTCTGAGTAACCCAACTCATGAATCCTCTCTTGCGGTTTTCTTGCCTGTGTTCTTTTCCCCCAAGAGACTTTTAATTTTTGTTGAACCGGCATGTCTTAGGATTGTATGTGTAGAAGCATGATACAGAATGAAGCATGATGGCTTATAAACAATGATACCCGTCAGACTCTGGGTTGTATGCTAGAAGTAGGCTACGATTAGTTGATTGTGTTGGCTCTGAGTATGACATAGTAACAATCGACCTTATGACATGACTAGACCTGAA